>CM068833.1:60744390-60936890 GCA_028554795.2 Sinohyriopsis cumingii | reverse complement strand
CAATAGGTTGTTGTTAGAAAATGTACGTTGTACAATGATAACTGCCGCAAACATCAAAGTCAATACATAATTAATCTCACGAACAACATAATTTAATATGGAAGAATAGAATAAGACGTTTATTAATATTATTTTTTAATCCAAATTAAGACCACTGAATTGGGTACACAGTGGTTTTGGTCTCAGTAGTCTTGCCACTTACTATTCCATTGTTTTATAATTTACAAGTATAAAGTAGATCACAAAGATGTACGATAAATACTTACGAGACACCTGCATGTCTACTGTCGATAGGGCCAGTATTAAGATTAGTAGACAATCGGTCTCCATAGTTAAGCTGAAAGTGAAGTATTTAAGACAAATTAGAATCGAGCAGTGTCTTCTATTTACAAATTTTTAATACTTTTGTCTAATACCTTGATAAAACGGGATTCCAACTTACTTCCTGATATCAAGCAGTAATTGCCCATTGTAACATTTAACAGGATTTGAGATTAGCATTAATCTGGTGAAATGAAATCTCGGATATGATGAATATTCGTCAGTTGGAAAGTATCTGTCTCCAGTTTTGATACAATTACTTCTGCTTCGTACAGGAAATTTCATTTTTCGACTGCATTGCTAGAGACAGAATTATTCATGTAGCAGCTAGATTAACTTTTCAACTTTATCAAATGGGATACTTGTTTTAACACAAATTATTTTAAACTGTGTATTGGTATTGTGTAAAAGAGAGAGAGAGAGAGAGAGAGAGAGAGAGAGAGAGAGAGATTTATTTTTGATCCAGTGATAGAAATGATAATGATTTACGTGGAAGAATGATCTAATGTGCTTTATTTTGGCTTCGAGACAGCAGTTTTCAGGAGTAATATAGCATGTTTCTACGAATAACCAAAAACAGACAATGTTAAATAATTTCTACATTGATCGCTATTGCGAATGGCTTTGATATAAGTCTACATTTAATACATTGAACATGATACTTGGTATATATAATATGCATTTATTAATTTTTAATAAGTCATAAACCTGCTCGTTGGCAAGACTGTATTGCAGATGTACACAAAATATATAGTTAATTGTTTTAAAATGATCAAATAAATTTTTAAAGGGAGCAAATCAATTGCAGTTTTAAATTTTTATATCCAGATAAATGAATGCGTTACATTAGGAGCTTTCTGACATAGGTATGTTTAGTGTGTGCGACAAATGTATCATAAATTGTGCATTTGAGCACTACGTAACACTATGCGGCACTGAGATAATTTGTAAACTTGAAGAACAAAAGCTCAATGACATTTCAAAAGTATCAACTACACATTGAATCATCTCAGAAATATAATTTGATGTCTCTTATGACAGACGCATAAATGCACATATGTGTTATAGTATGGCGCGAATACTTTGTTTTGGGAAAAACAATTTTGCCAAGCTAGAGAATGTAAGGAAGAAGGAAGCCAACCTAACCAAGCTAGCATTGATTGGTAGACATACGTCTCCCTTTCAAAACTTTTTATTCGTCTTTGTCAGTCCTAAAATTAAGATTTAACTACATCTATTCAATTCTTGCATACATGCACTGCTTTTGGAACGTCCTGATACAATTTTGTGCCGCGGTGGATAGAATATATTGTTTTCCTGTCTGCAAAAAAATATATCAAATCCGTAACTGTCGTTAGCAAGCTAATTTTTTTTCACTTTACATCAGCAAATAATTTAACATTCTTTTACATCAGTAGATGTTCCGTCTGCTTAAAGAACATGACATAATCTTGATGTCTAAGTATTTAATTAGGATTCTTGGTTGAATAACACGACTTTTATGCATTTTATCAAATGTCAAACCTAACTGAATGTACAATTTTAAAAGACGCTTAGTGCTCAATAGATTTCGTCTTTTTACTAGACCAGGTGGCTCTCTATTACCATTATCGGATTTAGAATCATGTTCTCCAAGGAGTGTTGGCTGATGTATCAGTGGGAGCGAAAAAAAAGTCGGATTTAATGGCTGACAGAATGTCATTGGTCCTTTAATATAGCTTTGTGAAAATGGTGGCAAGGCAGAAACGGCAACGTTCATCATGTTGCAAGAAATATTACTTAAAGGCAATTTAATCCAAACTGACAGCAATTTAATCCAAAATGACGGTCTGTAACAGCAGGAAGAACAACTCGTATACTTAGACGACACAATAAATAAACTTATGGAGTATTTCATGCAAACAAAACTCATTAGAAGACTTTCATTGCATAGCATGTGCTACCGTATTTCACACGCAAGTAGTTCAGTCTCCAGCGTTAGACAAAAGTCGAGGAAGAAGTTATGTCTGTTAAAGTCGCTCGAGAGGAGAGACGTGCATTATTATCATTATAATTAAGGATATCAAATATAAATATATAGTGTGCTGAAGTTCAGCAGAATTTATAAATGTTTCAAAAATATTTGTTAAGGGATGAAGATTCGTAGAAGTAAGTAGTTTTCCTGTCAATACGTTAGGAGACGATGTTGAGACTGGTGAACTAAAAACACATTTGGGCGTTTGACTAACTAATTTGGAGCCGTCGACCGAACGAAAATGATTTGTATTAGAGAAAGTTACGGAATAGCTTTTAATGGGCATGAAAGTTGTGAGGACGTTCTATAAGTGCTCACTATGAGGAAGACGGTGAACTATGTACACTTTGCATGAAATGGGTATACGGTGGTGTTTGGCCGAAATATTTGTCACCATGTCAGAGCCGCATGTGACGTTAACCTTCAAATGGCATATAGAAACAACAAGTTGGATTGATCACAACATGCACAATGAACTGTCCATGTACTTTTAGACAATTACGAAGAGACACAATCAAGTTTAGAGGTGTCCAGAACCACTTAATGGACATATTTTCATTGGCTTTATGTCAAATAGTCAGTTAGTCAGGGCTGGAGCTGATCGTCATTTGCTGAAATGTTGTGCAACTTTACATGACACTGTATTGACTGATTGCAACGACTGCTTTAATATTATATTGGCCTTACCTTCACTTATGGGTTTCAGACAACAAGACGAAGAGAGACGAGAAAAATAAGTCAACAGTTGTCAGAAGTTTTAGCTAACGTACGTTGAAAACGGCCAACAGCGTAGGTTACTCGTGTCTTCACCGATTGCTGTAGAATCCTAGAGCAGACATTTATAATAGACTCTAGTAACAGTGACAGCTCAAATCACAGGAGAATACAGTTTTACACAATTTCTAGAAACCGTATCATATGTATTGTTAGTACCTATCCTAATAGGTTTAAAAGCTTCTGACTTGATAACATTCGCAGTTTTTCACATATCTTTGTTAGGTCGTATCAAGCGATTCATGCAAATATATTTTAAATATTATATACAAAATGTGTACTCTCATGAATCATGCCAGAAGAACTCAGACTAGAGTTTTTACCAAACCAAAGTGGTCAGGTTCATAGCAAAACTCACGTGATTGCACACATACTTTAAAGTTAATGGTAGAATAAATAAAAAAGTAATTTTTGGGAAACGGCTAATCTAACCTGTTCTGCAGTATAGAATCATCACAGAGTTTTACAACACACATTTTTATGGTTTGCAGAAAGACCTGCACTTTATATGACATCTAACAACTTATGGTGAAACATGACTTCAGAATGTACGTACCGAGCAAAAGCTTAGAGATTGGACCGTTGCTAAGTATCTTAAAGATGCTTATCTCCACATTCGTATCCACATGAAACACAGAGAATGACAGAGTATGTATTAGTTTGTAGACATCTGATTTGTTCCTTTTTGGCCCTAAGACCATTTACGCAAATTGTAGCTAAGCTGTGACTGCGACTCATTTAGGAATGCAGAACGTCAGGCAATGCACTTGGGAATTTGGGAATGAAGAACATCAGGTAAGCATCGTACATGAGTATATCGTATGTATATAATAGTCTGGTGACTCAGTTGTATAAATGCTAATCGAAGCATTATACAGTTCGTAATGGAGTGAAGATGCAGATGATTCACCGTGTCCAATAAATACCCAACTCTGCAAGGAGTAATTCCTTGTCATTGTTCAAGAGATAAGTAGAAGACGAACAAAATGAAATTGCAAAAGTTGACTTTAATTTATAACTTTTTTGACTACTTTATACTTATCAATAGTGACAAATCCTTCCTTCTTTTCCACTACAGTGATATATCCACCCTTATTTTCCACTACAGTGGGGTATCCATCCATCTTTTCCACTACAGAGATATACCCACCCTTCTTTTTCCACTACAGTGATATATCCATCTTTCTTTTCCACTACAGTGGGGTATCCATCCATCTTTTCCACTACAGTGATATATCCACCCTTCTTTTTCAATACAGTGATATATCCACCCTTCTTTTTCACTACAGTGGGGTATCCATTCTTCTGTTCCACTACAGTGATATATCCACCCTTCTTTTCAACTACAGCGGGGTATCCACCCTTCTTTTCCACTACAGTGATATATCCACCCTTCTTTTCCACTACGGTGATATATCCACCCTTCTTTTCCACTACGGTGATATATCCACCCTTCTTTTCCACTGCAGCAGGGTATTCACCCTTCTTTTCCACAACATTGATATATCCGCCCTTCTTTTCCACTACGGTGATATATCCATCTTTCTTTTCCACTACAGTGGGATATCCACCATTCTTTCCAACAATCTATTTTCATTGGTCTATCTAGGTACTACTGGAACTGGAAATGGGTTTAACACAAGCATCTAGTATGATGACATCAGATTTGATATAATATTATAGACTCTTGTTAAAGATTAGGTCTGAGTAGCAAGGGAAGTATAAGTATTATATAGGAGTATAACTTACAAGATAATATGAATACAACTTACAAGGTAAATACGAATTGCCATGAGATTTTGAACAAGACGCTGTGTACATTAGATCTCGTACACAATATAATCTGACGCTTAGACTGAAGATTGTTGCTATCGTTACTATCTTGTCCTCACATCTTGCTATTAATATACACCGTCAAGATAAATTCAGCGAATTATGATTTGATATGACCGAGGACAGGATGTATCACACATACGAGTAAACAAAGTGTAGAAAAGTAAATTTAATAATAATAATAATAACAATAATAATAATATCAGTTTGTCACCAAGGCACATTTTAATCCAAATCGCATCACTACCTTTTTCTTACCCTTCGTGCTGTTTTTGATTGTGGTTGTGGTTAGCATCATTTAACAAACCCACAGTTATTGCACCTAATGTCTTTGCTAAAATATCACAAATGCTTTTAATCACATTTCTACCAGCACAATGGAACTTGATGTCATTGCTATCACCACAAATGCACTTAATGACATTGCTACCACCACAAATGCACTTAATAAAATCGCTGCCACCACAAATGCAACTAATGACACTGCTACCACCATAAAGGAACTTGATAATACTGCTATCACCACAAATGGTCTTAATGATATAGTTACCACAACAAATGCACTTGATGGCAGAGCTACCGCCACAAATGCTCTTAACGACATTGTTGCCACCACAAATGCACTTGATGAGATTGCTGCCACCACAAAGGCACGTGATGACATTGCAACTACCACAAATGCAATTGTTGACATTGCTATCACCACGAGTATACTTAATGACATTGCTACCACCACAAATGCACTTAATGACATTGCTACCACCACAAATGCACTTAATGACATTCCTACCACCACAAAGGCACTTGACGACATTTGCACTTAATGACATTGCTACCACCACAAATGCACTTAATGACATTGTTACCACTACATATACACTTGATGACATTGCTAACGTAGCAAATGGACTTGATGACATTGCTACCACCACAAGGGCACTTAATGACATTCCTACCACCACAAAGGCACTTGACGACATTTGCACTTAATGACATTGCTACCACCAAAAATGCACTTAATGACACTGCTATCACCACAAGGGCACTTGATGACAATGCTAACAGCACAAATACACTTAATGACATTGTTACCACCACAAATGCACTTAATGACTTTGCTACCACCAAAAATGCACTTGATAAAATTACACAGCTACCTTTTTGTATATTTGTTCATTATTTATATCATTATTATTAACACTATACTACCAACACCATCACCATAATTTCTACTACTGCCACTACTACTACAACAACGAACACCACCGCCACAACTTCCTATACTACTTATAATAGTTCTACCACCACCAGTTTAGTTTCGTTTGATAGCTGTTACTGTAATGAAGCACTTTATTGTATATATTCTTACATCCTCATTTAGTTTGATTGAACAATAACATATTTACCACGCAATTATTCTTTAGTCGAACTGTTAATTCATTCCAAAAAAATGTCTTCTATAATTATTTAGATCGAGATCAATCGATTGATCTACCGATTGCCATGATTTATCGGTCAATCGAGGAGTAATTGTTTTCTTAGCGTGACTTTCCTTTTCGATTGAAACAAAATCTTTTTTATGTTAAACTATATTTATGTAAAGTGAGAAAAATAAATAAATAAATATATATATATATATATATATATATATATATATATATATATATATATATATATATATATATATATATCGAATAATATAACTGTTTATCAGTATCGATAATTAATCATATCGTACTTAAAGCAATAATTATAACGATGAGATTTACAAGTAAATATGTTTCACACATTTTTAAATGAATTGGAAGAAGTTTAGAAGTACTAAACTATGAATGACTGGTTTAGATGGTGTACCAATATATTGCGCGTGCTGTAAATTTGTTAGGATAATTTCACGTTAGAAATGATTCCTTAATATCAATTAATTCCAAGGGATCATCTCTGCAGTTACCACAAACTGAATCAGAATATAGACCTAGTATGCTATGGATCTTTACTATTTTGTTTAGAGATAAAATTGTGTTATTAAATACAATCCAAATTGTTACCTACCTGTATGATGTATACGGTGGATATAGAGCATTCTATGGCCATTACTCATGTACACCCATGTATAAATAGATGGGGCATATACAGATGTTGATAAGCGGTTAGGTGATGTTTGAATAAGATCACCACACCGGGTAATCGTTGATAAAAATAATCTCGTTTGCGAGAGAGAGAGAGAGAGAATGACGTTTCATTGATATTTCGCTTTATATCTGACACTAACATAAGAAATCTGCATAGTAGGAAATAAGGGATGTGGCTCAACACACACACACACACACACACACACACACACACACACACACATATATATATATATAAACGCACACACATTTGGCGGGATCTAAAATATTGTTTTATCATTAAGTTAAGTACATACATCTGATGAAAGGGGTACTCGTATTAAGACTGTCTTTTCTGGCTCTTGGAGAAAGACCAAGTCCATTAAGGTGTGTCTTCAGTAAACTGTGTGCATACAGTGGATACTTTGGAGCATTTCATATGATAATACCTAGACAAAAAAATTATTAGCTAATTCTCAGCTTTTGCAACGCGTAGGTCCGATGGGAACAATGTAGAGTGTGATGCAAATGTGTTGTTCTTACATCTAATGTACCTTCGAAGACACATGCATTTATTGTATCTCTTTCATTAATGTCTTGTTTAATATCGGAAGTAGTCATGACTCGTCTTGGAAAGGGCTGGTTTACAGCTTTGCCAGGCCAGACTGAGCCGCTGTTTTATCTATGGGCAATTAAATGTATTCAAATTGCCTTGGTACGATAAAACAGTTCACGTGTTGATGTGCGTTAAATAGCAATCAGTACATAGATTAACAGTCTTGAATAATATGGATAAATTATTAAATGTGTTATAAAGATTATAATAATGTTTTCAACAATTGTGGCTGTAAGTAAAAACTACATATCAATGTAATAAATATCACGTTATTATAATTTGTATATTTGTTAAACTTGACCCCTCGGAGGGAACCCCCAAAAAGCCATTCCAATAAGCATATCCTTCTCGCAGATGGTTGTCATGTAACTATCATTTGTGCAATGTTTGCTGAGTTTCAGGTCAACGGTTTAGAGTTAGGGATATTTAGTGGGTATCGCAAGCCTCACCCCGTTCAAAATTTATTTTACATCAGTGAAAAAGTCATTTAAAGTATGTTGTTTAGGAGGAAACAAACATAAATTACAAAAGAACTAAAATAAAACCACAAAGAAAAGGAAAGTAGATGAAACAAAAGGAAAAACGAAGGCAAACGATAAAAACTGAAAGCAATAAATCCAACCACAAAACACCATACCATAAAATAAAAATCAATAGCCAAATTTGAGGATGACAATGCTAATTGCATCCAGCCGAAACTATTACACTCTCCCCCAGCTAAGACGCGGTATGAATATTTTATAAATTATTTCTATCGGCATGACACCTCTAAAATAAACTATCTTTAGTATAGAATTATTATAATATCGTCATTTATTTCCGTGTGCAATAAACGCATAGTATTTGACAGACTTCATTGCGTCCTAAAAGTGGTATGTAATACATTGGTCAATGCTGATATTATTGTGGAGATAAAACAGGTATTTCCCTTCAGGTGGAACAAACTGCATAGGAAATATCAAACCTGAAAATGGCATTTCGTATCCGTTTTCAATCCATTGACAAATGTTTGGAATTCCGCTTTTTTTCCAAACGTTTTTTCTTTCTGCATTTCCTACAAAAGCATAGGTTTCCAATTTGTACTCGCGTGTCATCTTTTAATTCGATGTCATTTTTTTAAAACTCTTTCTAAATCTTCTTCTCATTAACCTTATCAAGAGGACAACGACGAGGATTGTCACAGAATAGAAACCGAGTGTTTTTTTTTTGACTAAATGAACAAGACAAACACAATGTGAGAAAGATGGAAATTTATGAAATGAATAAATAAAGAAAAATATATGATGTAAAATGACAATGATTCTCTCACGCTCTCAACATACGATTGACTCAAATCACTCTACACAACACTCACACATTGAAAATAAACCAAAATATTAAATCAATATGAAGTACAGATCCAAGAAACAACAGGGACCGCAGATACGCTTCAAACAGTATTTTACACTATCTGTTATTAAGATTCAAAATAATCTTATGAACACAACTAAGATTCAAAATAATCTTATGAATATAAAAATGCAATTGGAACAACAATTGATCCAAACGTATGCTTCTAGACCCCTTGTACAATCGCACGATTCCTTGGGTTGGCCCACACTCTTATCGGCCGCTCGCACCCTTTATGGATCCAATACGTGTACAGTCATACGTATACACACGTACAGACAGCATACAACACCCTTTTTAATTTGCTACGTCTACGTCCGTGGCACAGACATACGTACATACATACATACGTATCGACAGCATGCAGCCTTAAATACTCTGGAAACTCCAGACAGCTCTAAACAACTTTAGACAGCTTCAGACAGCTCTAGTCATGTTCACATTCACAATCACAGTGACAGTCACAATCAGAATCACAGCCACAATCACAGCGACGGACACAATCAGATACAATAAAACCAAATAGGCCATAATAATAATTTCTGTATAGTCTCTAGATATATGATAATACTTTAACCTCTAACAGTTACTTGTAATTCAATACTTTAAATCTGCGTTGTAATAAATACATTATTACGCGATAAGACATTACAAACCGAATAAGCTTCGCATATCAAATGAAAATGTAAATTTAACACTTACCCCTATGGCTGGAGAACAATGGAAAGCGTACACTCCTTGACGTGATCCAAAACGACCAGTGTCGATTTTAGAAATTGATTTTGCTTAAATCCATGGGAGAGTGAGCAAAGGTTAGGGTAAAATACCGATGCATATCATGTTAGTAGTGTTACTTCGTCACAAGTAATTTCTGGCGAGGCACATGTTAATACGGTCGCTTACCTGGAAAAACACGTATTCACCCTAGATAACGTTGTACGCATGTACAACGAGAAATAGTCGAATAGTTCTAAGGCAAAACCAAGTTATTTCTTTGCCTAATTCTGTGACAAGGATCAACAAAACCGCACCTGCCGATGAACCAGCAATAATGGCGGAGAATGAGAAAGTCTGTACTTTCTTTTCGCTACCTCACACCTGCTTCCTGAGTAATGGTATTCGTCCGTATCAGGACACCTGAAAAATATAAGCGTCCGTTTAAAAATGATTTGTGAATGATGCACATATTTGCTGCACTTTCCTTTTATTTTCCGTTTTTAAATATTACAACACTTTGTTGTTACATTTCAGTATTTTAATGCGTCGTTCTGTCACATGAATTGTTACAAAAGAATGGGAATGGTCCAAAACATTTCAGTTACAAACCTGCAGGACTATTTGAAAATACTGTCTCAGCAATCAAACATATGCATATCGTTCATAATTGAATACATGTGTTTTAATTTATGGGTGTAAATTTGAGGCATTCAGTTCTGACAAAGTCACCCAGTTAAAGCCTGTTGCATCTTCCTCTATAAGCAAACATAACTATTACATGGGTAAATCTCAAAACAGTCAATCAGTTAAAACCAGCTGAAAAACATCTCCAAAACACATGTACATTTAAAATGCATGAAAACATTTTATTATTACACTGTTCTCTATAAATTTAAGTTAGACAACAGTTTAACATGCAATACAGTTGAAGTGCCATACTACCTGGTTTCACTTAAACAACCAAGACTTCAACACATCTCATTCACAAAGACGTAATGACGATAAATCGTGTCCTCGTGTAAGGCAAGGTTCGCCACAAGGTTCAGAGATGGATATCCTCTGGAACTGACATACAATGAGTATAACATATTATAGAGTATATAATGTTAATTTCTCACATATTTTAACATTTCATAGTGAATATATATTGGAATTATTATTATGTAAATAAACAAGTGCTGAAGTATTAGGCGTTTGGTATAATGTTAACAAATCAAGTAATAAACCATTTCAGGTTCATTTAATATCCTTTCAGACTTCTGTAGATTTAGGATTTCTGAATAAGCAACTGCTAGCAGAATTAAACATTAAGGCTTAATCATTCGTTCAAGTATTAAGGAGTAATACTTAGAGGGACAACAGCTGCTTGGCACCCCAACAGAAGAGACATGGGAGGGAGTGTCCAAATATCCAAACTACAATTATAGTGAGTGTCAATGAAAACTAGATTGATCAAACAAAAAGAGCCTTGATGATTTCATATGCAATTATCCTCAGTCTCAATTAATCTGAACTAAGGAATGTCTTATGACATATCATAGATAAATTCTTGGCATCTCCTATATTTTGTAAACATTATAATGTAGACATTGACTGTTCTCCTTTAAAAATATTCCCCGATCACATTAACATTGGGAAAAGCATCATGTGTATGACTGGTATTATATTTTCTTCTTTTGCAAACTTTTGATTTCTGCTGTGGGTCAACAAGGTAAAGTTTCGTTATGTACTAGTTTAATCTACACTCTTGCAATACCCAGTGCCTCGTTTGGCACTCAACATTAAGGGGTTAGTGTTAGGACTGGTCGGTATGATGTCATGCTCATGTGACTGGGCAGGATATGATGCTACATGTCTGATTCATTCACTATAAACTACCACACTACAGACATCATATCAATATCACTATAATTGTTAAACCTACCTTAAAACTCCACAAAAAATCCACACACACACACACACACACACGCCCTTCCAAATAATCACTCACGATGACAATATGTCTGATTTGTACAGAAATGTCTGCTTCTGCTGTCGTCTTCTGTAGCATGTGTTTCTTATCTAAATCAAAATAATTGAAGTCCTGCTGTTATTAGACTGGTAATGGCAAGTTTTTTTCTCCCATGTTCCTTAATTATCTCTATCTTTTGTCTCTCTAATTTCTTTTAAATTAGAAATATAATTGGAGTTGGAAGTGATTGAATTAATCTACTCTTTTGTTCTTAACTATTGAAATTCCAGCGACTCTATCCAGAAACCTATAGCTTTGTTACCCTCTTCCTAGTCATGTGAAAGTTTTCATATCATCACCCTGTCTCGATCAGTGTTATGGGCACAGTTTATGAAAATAAAGACTTTAACCCTCCACCGTACTTCCATGGAAACTACATATAGGGATGGAAACCTTCTCATGTCTCATCCTTTTGAGACATAAGAAGGTGAAGCTGAAAGATCACAAGAAATGTGAAACATCATGATAAATGTGAATCATTATTAGAAATGTGATCATTCTCTAACACAGAATATACAGCGTTGAGATTACTTGAGAACCTCCTGATAGATGCACTAACAGACACAGCTACCCTAGTGATGTACACATTGGTAGATAAGAAATGTGATCATTCTCTAACACAATATACAGCGTTGAGATTACATGAGAACCTCCTGACAGATGCACTAACAGACACAGCTAACCTATTGATGTACACATTGGTAGATGTGATTGATATCACCAATTACAGCATATTCACTAATGTGGGGAAAAGATAAAGCTTTCTTGACTTAATAATTTATTGTTCAGACAGTATACTTTATAGATAAAAGAAACTAATATTAATATTGCTTTAGATTCAAAGAAAATACATGTAACAATGTTTTTGATTTCTGGAGATATCACTTAATCTACAATTCTTGAGTTTCAGTTACTGAAATTTAATGATAAATATCAGCAATGAAAACTCTCATGCTAATGCATCACTTTTTAATATTCTGTTTCAGAAAAATTTGGTTTGTACACTAAGCAGCACCTTTCTTCTTTGATTCCAAAGTTAGCTTTCATTCCCCATGCTTAAGATCTTGCCAATCAGCTTCTTCAGGTAATGTCTGTGATGGCCACATGTATAGTTATTACAGTCAAGCCCATAATTTCGTCATTGTGATTAATCGGTTTTCTTGTTTGTGTCCGTGTATCCTCCCTAGTATCGATCCATATGTCTGTGCACATCTGCGGTTATCTTCAGTACTTGTTATTTACTTGTTTATTTTAGTGCATTTTGTTCCATCCTCATTATATTTTGAATACACTTGGGGTGAGCTTAATTGTAGGTCATAGCCAGTTCATATATACCTTTATTAATAATTGTCACGTTTACCCCGACCAGAGTAGCCCCAGTTTGAAACATGCATAATCAAGGTAATTCTGACAAGCCATTGTTTGATGTTAAACATTGCCGCAGACTAGCACTAATACCTTACGTAAGATTGCCGTGGCTAGAAGTGGAGAGCCAGACCAAGGAGCTGCGAGGCCGCCAGATAGTCAATTATCACCTAGATGTGGAAACATTTGTCCGGATCAAAAGAAGTTGCCCGAAGAAGTGGGAGTGTCTTAACTTCTTTTCCATGCAGACAGACAGCCAGGTTGAACTGGCCGCTAAGACGATTGGACAGGGTCACAGCGCCACCCAATCAGAATCGAGATAGGGGAGAGACCCTGATTTGGCTAGAATGTTATCTCCGCGTCTTCCGGCAAGAATTAGTTCGCTAGAGAGATTGCCAGAGGAGGATAGAGTAACTCCGAACAGCCATTCGTTATTGGCGGGAATATCTTAGAACAGGAAATTCTAAGTACAGACAGCTTCAAATAAGGAAGCTTTGAGGGACAGACCAGTTACAGTTTGGTCCCGTAGTCTCAGACAGAGAGACGGAGGAAAGGAGAAGAAAGGAGAGAAGTCAGGAGAAGTTGAAGTCTAGGAGGAAAAGGGGAGAGAAGGGAGAAAGAGAAAATTGGGAGCGAAATTGGAGGAGGAGATAGTCGAGAGGGAAACGGAGTCGTAGGAGGTGTTGGAGGAACGAAAGGAAGGAAAGAATTAGCGGGAAAGAAAGAGATGAGTAGACGCAAGGACAGGGGGGAAATCGAACTCACACTGTAAATCACGGGATGAATTAGGCTGTCACTTGGTCGAGGAAAAGACGGGTGATTGAGAGTTGATCGTTTTAAATTATCGAATTTATTAAATTGTTATTAATTGAATTTCATCTTCGTGTTCTCTATAATTTAGCCGTCGGCATTGCTGACTGGGGGCTCAGAGCTGTAAATGTACCTCGTCACTAATTTAACTTTCTAACCCCACGAGCCCAGGTGGAACTTTCATCATAATTTAATTAATATATATTGGAAGAACCCCACCCCAATTCGTGCAACCGTCGCAATAATCTAATGAATATTTAGAAATCGTGGAGGAAAAAAGCAGTTATGGCAATAGTTAATTCACATAAAAAATTGGTGTGGTTGTTTGATTATGTCTCTTGGATGGAGTTATGCAAGATGTTGCCACATCATGTTCGAAACAAATCCAAAAGATTGTCGTGTTGCAAAAATAAGCATGTAACCTTTGAACTCCATAGAATTTGTAACTGCAGTTTATTAACTATACTGGAGGCAATTAATGTCTAAGTATATTTTATAAAACATTTTATTTAAACATACTGTCTACCTTCACAGAATCAGCCTTAGTTCACACTTTCAAAATGCACGTTTCCCAAATCAGCAACAGTTATACAAAATATTTCTTCTACCTTAGTGCATTTTACCCTACAAGTTCATTAACAAACCATGTTGCAAATTTACCTCACCCTACAACCTCAGCTACATCTTTTCCCATTACCTTCAAGTAAATGTTAAAATTGGAGGCAAGGCAAAGAAAAATTAAACAGTGACACAAAATATTGATATTGATTACTGCACAACCTACTGACATAGTATTTTTCTTATAGATCTCAAAACACACCTCCGTGTGTCATATAAAACACAGGTACTTCTAATAGGTATTTCTTAGCTGTATATTATTATAATCAAATTGCATATCACTTAACTATTTGTACTTGCTTATAAGTTGAGGCAAACTGCAAACAACAAAGATCCTGATCTACTGTAGCATAAAACATATGCAGATCATAGTCTTTGTTGTTTGTTCTACTGCTTACTCGAAACAAACTGAATGGATCTAGATATGCTGGCGCATGATGCGACAGCAAGTCTGTTTCTGTTCAGTTTGCAGTTGGACATTATTTGCAAATATGTATAGGTGGTATGTAATACTTTACTGTAGTGGCTACAAGATTTTATAGTGGAAAATATAATGGGTTGTGAAGGAATTTGCAGTCCAAAGTACTTGCTATTTCCCAATCCATAAGTAACCACATTGAATTACTTCATGAGCATACATATATTAGGGAAAGGTCAGGAAAGGTCATACTTTGTGTCTTATTCACATCAGTTTACATTTGGACTTTTTGTTCTTTTAAAACTCATAAAATCTTGGAAAGCCTTAAGATTAAAGTTCTAAGAAACAGGTAATGTGGCTTTGATTGCTTTGAAAATTTGAAGCACTAATGTTTCTGTTGGACATTTTGACACCACTTTTATGTTGTGACTAGCCCTGTAATGTGTGGTGCTACAGACAATCACATTTTTCTTTCATGGAGGGATTTCAGTACCATGATGCCTATGCACAGTGTCCATTTTCTTTTACCAAACAGTTTTATAACTAATAATAGCACACTTACGGTCATACTAAAATTAGCAACAAAAAAAAAAAAAAAAAAAAAAAAAGAAGAAGAAGAAGATAAGTCCAGATAGTCAGGGGAGATAACGTATGCTAACATTTAGATCTGATAGTAGATATCTCTAATGGTTATATTCCATGGGTGGCAATATTTGAAACAGTAGTAGAAAATGCTTTCAAACAAGGGAACTAACATCATTTTTTTCAAGTAATTTTTCAAATGGTAATATGAATTATTCATGAAAATTAAAGAAATTTTAGAAAAATGTGAATATTTAGAGCAGTATGTTTATGCTAGTTAAAGGGATGATGAAAATCCAAATCTTGTATTGTTCCATCAGATCTTATGTAAATTGGTATCACTTCAGTTCTGTTGGTAATTTGCCCTTTTTTCTGGGTGCTATGTCCGGATAAATGTTTGATTAGAATGGCAATGGCAGTTGTGTCCTTGAGGATTTTAGTATATTTTTGGTAGGTTTTCTGCCACTAATATCCATTTTAGTGGCTTTGTTAATGTGTCGCTGGTAAAACTGAGCTTGCAACAATGAAACCCGTCATTAATATTCTGACTTTCAAAAACAATACACACCTATTGCTAAATTGTTCCTTATTGTAGTGACTCCACCCCAAATATTGCCAGTCTTTACGGACTCTTGAGCCCCTTCATGACATAGGTGGCATGTTTAGGATTTTCTCATGTACTAATAAAGTTAGATATTCAGATTTCAGGAACATCATGGAAAAGTCAGGATTTTTGTGATAAGGCAGGAAAAAGAACTGAAATTTTGTCAAAACTGAGAAATTTAATTTTGTTATCTTATTCACGGAAATTTTAAAGTAAAGATCTGTGAAGATATGTGCATGGTAATGTATTGTATAATTGTTGATTGTTAGGACACGTTTCTTTTTCATGATTTCCAATGACATTGTTTTATTATGGCACAATTTTGTGTTCAGTTTGGTATGGCATACCTTGAGAAAAATGATCAGTTCCTTTGCAAATTATTTTATATGTTTATCACTTGAAATATTAGTGTATATGATTATCATGAAAAGTTGGGTTAAGGAATATCTTCCCATGATAAAGGGGGTCAGAATTGCAAGATAATTCCGACAGCCCCTTTCCGATAGGTCCGGTCCTGGGTCAACAATGTTTTCAGCATAGCGATTGACCTACCCAGGAATATTATGGTCAAACAAAAAAAATTCAGCAACCGTGGTCACAGTTTTTTTTAAAACGTTTGACGCAGGGTGAACATTTGACATGTCTTTACAGTCAACCGAATCATCTTCAGTCTGGAATGGATGGTTTGATCATCCTCGTGACACTGTCATGTTTAATAGCCAAGAACCTGGCACCATTATTGAACAGGCAGAGATGCATCACATGACCACTCCCATCTGTAGATAAGTCAAAAGCAGTGACCATGCAAGATCATGTTTGTGCCCTCACGCATTACTTGAAGATACAAGTTGTGTCAATCATAAATGACTTTCTCCCCTTGAAGGCGAGAAAGCAAGACATCGCCTCCCACGCCCAATCCTTGTAACTTAAGTGGATTATATGCTTGGCTTACTCTGATGCCTCATAAGTTCAGATTTGCCTAATGAGAATTTTAGCTCATGAAATTAGAGCGGTCTGTGCAAGCCTCATGTTTGAAAGCAATGTTTTGATATGAGATATGAAAGCTCTAGACTGACATTCCGCTTCAACCTACACAAGTTTTATCTTGTGCATTAGGCTTCAGAGAGACGAAAGCTGAATATGATAGGTCCTGTGGCTGTAGTCCAGATGACCATCGGACCCTACTAAACCAGCACCTCCTCTATTGAATGCACCAGTAAATTTTGATGGAAAGAAGATTTTAGTAATCATCTTCTTAGCCTGATAAGTTCACATGACCAATTGTTGTGTTGTTTCAGGTAAGGTGTGTGTGGGTATGTATCTTATTCGGAATTTTAATGTAGGTTCAGGTGGGAGAGAAGTATATAATTCCTCTAGGGAATCCAGTCTTTCTTCTGTTAAAGGGTACCCAGAGATGTCTATAATTCCTATAGGGAATCCAGTCTTTCTTCTCTAGGATGATGCCCAGAGATGTCTAGAATTCCTCTATCGAATCTAGTCTTTCTTCTCAAGACGGATATCCAGAGATGTCTATAATTCCTCTAGGGAATACAGTCTTTCTTCTCTAGAACGATACCCATAGATGTCTGTAATTCCTCTGGGGAATCCAGTCTTTCTTCTCTAGAAGGATACCCAGAGATGTCTATAATTCCTCTAGGGAACCCAGTCTTTTTTCTCTAGAAGGATACCCAGAGAAGTGTATAATTCCTCTAGGGAATCCAATCTTTCTTCTCTAGAAGTATACCCAGAGATGTCTATAATTCCTCTAGGAAATCTAATCTTTCTTCTGTAGAAGGATACCCAGGTATGTCGATAATTCCTCTCTAGAAGGATACCCAGAGATGTTTATAATTCCTCTAGGGAATCCAGTCTTTCTTCTCTAGAAGGATACCCAGAGATGTATATAATTCCTCTAGGGAATCCAATCTTTCTTCTCTAGAAGGATACCCAGAGAAGTATATAATTCCTCTAGGGAATCCAGTCTTTATTCTCTAGAAGGGTACCCAGAGAAGTCTATAATTCCTCTAGGGAATCCAATCTCTATTCTCTAGAAGGGTACCCAGAGAAGTCTATAATTCCCATAGGGAATCCAATCTTTCTTCTCTAGAAGGATACCTAGAGATGTCTATAATTCCTCTAGGGAATCCAGTCTTTCCTCTCTAGAAGGATACCCAGAGATGTCTATAATTCCTCTAGGGAATCCAGTCTTTATTCTCTAGAAGGGTACCCACAACTGTCTATAATTTCTCTAGGGAATCTGATCTTTCTTCTCTAGAAGAATACCTAGCTATGTCTATAATTCCTCTAGGGAATCCAGTCTTTATTCTCTAGAAGTATACCCAGAGATGTCTATAATTCCTCTAGGAAATCTAATCTTTCTTCTCTAGAAGGATACCCAGGTATGTCGATAATTCCTCTCTAGAAGGATACCCAGAGATGTTTATAATTCCTCTAGGGAATCCAGTCTTTCTTCTCTAGAAGTATACCCAGGGATGTCTATAATTCCTCTAGGGAATCCAGTCTTTCTTCTCTAGAAGGATACCCAGAGCTGTCTATAATTCCTCTAGGGAATCCAATCTTTATTCTCTAGAAGGGTACCCAGAGAAGTATATAATTCCTCTAGGGAGTCCAGTCTTTATTCTCTAGAAGGGTACCCAGAGAAGTCTATAATTCCTCTAGGGAATCCAATCTCTATTCTCTAGAAGGGTACCCAGAGAAGTCTATAATTCCTCTAGGGAATCCAGTCTTTATTCTCTAGAAGGATACCCAGAGATGTCTATAATTCCTCTAGGGAATCCAATCTTTATTCTCTAGAAGGGTACCCACAACTGTCTATAATTCCTCTAGGGAATCCAGTATTTATTCTCTAGAATGATACCCAGAGATGTCTATAATTCCTCTATCGAATCCAGTCTTTCTTCTCAAGAAGGATACCCAGAGATGTCTATAATTCCTCTTGGGAATCCAATCTTTCTTCTCTAGAAGGATACCCAGCGACGTCTATAATTCCTCTATAGAATCCAGTCTTTCTTCTCTAGAAGGATTCCCAGAGATGTTGACAATTCCTCTAGGGAATCTAATCTTTCTTTTCCATTAGGATACCCAGAGATGTCTATAATTCCTCTATGGAATCCAGTCTTTCTTTTCTAGAAGGATACCCAGAAATGTCTATAATTCCTCTAGGGAATCCAGTATTTATTCTTTAGAAGGATACCCAGATATGTCTATAATTCCTATAGGGAATCCAGTCTTTCCTTTAGAAGGATACCCATAGATGTCTATAATTTCTGTAGGGAATCCAGTCTTTCTTCTGTAGAAGGATACCCAGAGATGTCTATAATTCCTCTAGAGAATCCAGTATTTATTTTCTAGAAGGATACCCAAGATGTCTATAATTTCTCTAGGGAACCCAATCTTTCTTCTCTAGAAGGATACCCAGAGATGTCTGTAATTCCTCTAGGGAATCCAGTCTTTCTTCTAGAAGGATACCCAGAGATGTCTATAATCTCTCTAGGGAATTCAGTCTTTCTTCTGTGGAAGGATACCCAGATATGTATATAATTCCTTTTGTATTATTTTTCCTTTAGTATTTAGTATTACTTTTTTCAAGGTTCATATACGACCATTACTGAATGAAATTAAAACACTTTAGATTATAAACAGACATTTTCAAAACCTAAAGATGTTTCTCTTTCAAGACTCTCCAAAAACATCGAAGTCAGAAGAGATCATGTAGAAAACCACAAAATGTATCACACGAAACATGTTTCATGATATTTCTATAAATTGGCATGTAAAGTCATTTAAATGTACGGAATAAAAGTCTAACTTTATTTTGCTGCATTATGTTGCTAAGTGGGAACAACATAATGAACATAAATTATGTTTAGTTTCCTTTCATACCTTTAATTCTAAAGAGTTATATATATATATATATATATATATATATATATATATATATATATATATATATATATATATATATATATATATATATATATATATATATATATATATATATTTCCTATTGCAGTATATAATAAAAACAATAAAGGCAAATAATTAGAATCATGTCTAGTAACAAAAAGAGTTTAACCCTGAATTTATCTGTGCCAGTAAAATCCCAAACAAGATATTTCAAACACCCTAATCTTCTTCAGACAATCTGGTTAAAAATCCATCATTTAAAAAACATTTTCAAAAGGGCTGGTTTAAATTATGACAAAAAGACCTTCAAAATTATATGCTGTTGTAAAAACAAGGACTGAATTTTCTGTAAAATCAATTTGCCTTCTTGTAATTTGTTAAACCAGTCCCAAAACTTGTATTGATACAGCGGCTCGTATTGTGCTTTAACATATAATAGAAGAGACGACAATTTCTCATTTCAGCACTGAGATTCAACATTTTAGACTACAAATCTGGCTTAAAACGAATAACAACCTGTTTTCTAATCCGAATTTCCTCCGAATATTCCCACTCGATTAGTCATATTTGGACATTTAAGTTGTGGTGTGTGGTCATTGCAGCTGCATATCGGAAATTTGGAATTTGCCGCCACCGTGCGGTATTGACAATTGGTAGTCGCTTACCATCGAGCCTAGAAAATTTAGACTTATGTTACATCGACTCATATCTGCATGAAACTGATAAAAAGTGATATATTTTCTCAGAAATGGCAGATATTATAATCGTTATGTCCTTAATCCGCTGACAGACATGAGGAAACTACGGCATGGATGAAACCTGATCCAGTACTCGCCATTTGCATTATTGTTCACATAACTTCACAAATTTCAAATGAAGACATCAGAATTCCAATAGTGACGTGATATCAACGACAAACTTCTTTATAACGTTGTTGTACAGAAATTCAATTATATTAAATGAAAGTCAGATACGTTTTGTAAAAACCAGCAATCTGGCCAGTGTGATTTATCAAGCAGAGAACACATGTTAACGTGGTAGTCACGTGATACCAAAATAAAAATCTCCAGAAGTTGTTCTCGGATTATATAAATAAGGAGAATATTGTGTTTGTTCGTTTTTTTTGTATTTTTACCACAACAATTGTTCGACTTTCATTTAATATAGTTTTATTTTTTCTCTAGAACATTTTAAAATATGGCTTTTTAGATTTGTGCACTCATGCGACTAGCAATGGAAATCGCTAATAACAGGTCACAGTTCATCAACGACGTGGTTTTGTCATGTCTTTCAGCAGATTAAAGACATAACGATTTTAATACTCACAATTGCTGAGAAAATAATTAATTTTCATGTCGATTTCATGCATGCATCACTCGATCTAACAACGTTTAAAGTTTGCGACGCCATCCGGTGAGCGGCTAGGTTTAGCCACCAACATGTTGGCCTCTTGTGATGCTAGACTGGTTTTCATACCTTCCATGTAAGGAAATATACGGATATCGAGCTGACGTTGAAAATAAAAGTTTTCTAGGCGAATCTAATCCGCTGGGTGCTTAGATTGACTCAGCACATATGTTTATTGCAAGCAACTAAATGATTCATACGGCACCCTCCGAATAATCTGGTTAGTACTCGACACATTTAACTCACGATCAGTTTAGTTACGACTCAATTATTTGATTCTCTTGAGCATCAAGTGGTGGCGGAAAATTCCCTGGGTTTTCCCGACTTTATCAATATTTGAGAAATTCAAGGGCTTTTCACGTTCGTGACAAAATTTCATTTCTCTCGACTTGTTCCCGATTTCCCGGTAGTTTGAGAACCCTGTTCATATCGTCCTTCTCCACCTGACTAAGACCACAAAAACAATTACGGTTTAATTTATCCCAGTTTTAATTTCTTCAAAATTTCTGCTGTTCTGGAACAGTTTAAAAACTGGATAGCCTGGCTTTAATTACATGTATGTCTAATAGAGAATCAAAGAACTGGATAGTATGTCTTGACCAAAGAAGTTAACTCGGCAGAATTGGATATGATGCACATCTATGGCGTTTCAGAAAAGTTCCAGTTCCTGTTTGGGGTCTTCGGCCGGTTTTCTCTTCGTCTCGCCCAGATATGCTATTTTGCAGTGTGAGACGCGCACAAAAAAGTGCAAGCTCGTGATTGCATACTAGACCGTGTGTCGTCAGCTGGTTGTTTATTCTTTACGACTCATACGGTGCATGTATTAACTTTTAATCCCCAAACGATCGTGTTTTGCGCTCCAAATTGGGGTAGCTCAACAGGTGGTGGCCCCATTCCCACCCGACCAGAAATGAATTGGTACGATGTGCATACTCATTTTAAATATTTGAGATGAGTGCTTGCACTCAAATTAGAGGTAAAATCTTGTTGAGTGGTGGCTATTTTCAACACAGCATTTCGATGTACAGAGCCAAATGGCCTCACAAGTCTTTAATGATGGATCAATCAGTCAGTCAGTCAGTCAGTCAGTCGTGAAACCATCACCATTCGATGTATGTGTCTCTTGAAAGAAAGACATTTTGTCAGAATGATTTTTCAATCGTTCCACCACAAAATGACAGTGGGATCATCATCTTGGCAAGGCTTGGATGGCCCACACCGCAGCGGCAAGGACACAAGATCTACTTGCAGGCAGCTGTAAACAACAAGGTTTTGAGCGTTTACCACTATTTCCACCATTACCTTTGCAGCTAGTCATACTTCCAATCAACCGTCCAAGCAACCAGCCAGCAAGCCATTATATTCAGCAATCCACCCATCCATCCAGCCAGCAAACCAACAAGGACTGCATCACCTCAACCTATAAAGTACATTAAGAAATTCAGCTTTTAACCTTAGGCTTGAAAATGTCTGTCTTGTGTGGCAAAATTAGAAACTATTTCTGTCTGTAGTTGTATGCGATTCTAACACCTAGCCCTGTATCTTCTGATGCAAATAACAATAATAACGATTTCCATGATCAACGATTGGCTATATTTTGAAATATCGGTATCAATTATGTATTCTTTTGTTCAGCACAAAATAATTAACTCAATTATCCGTAACAAGTCTTGGAAAGTAGGACAAGTTGGACAAATCTAACAAGATTAACATGAAACAAAGGGCAGGGAACAAGAAAATTGTAATGAGATCAAAAAAGATAAATCCCACCCACCAATGCACAATGGATCGTTTACAGTAGACCCAAAGGGAATATTAGGATAAATAACTTGGACTTTAATACAACCCTTCCCATTCAAACTTAGGATCCAACAGACATAACATCCCCCCCTCCCCAATAATCCCCAAAGAACAAGACCTCAGATCAAGAGGAAACACCACCAATGATGAACTTTTCGGTTGAAAACGAGGGCAGCCACACGGACATATACAAAGGTAGATTGCCACTAAAATCACCAGCAATGTACTTCAATAGGATCCACGCACCCGACACAGACATCCGAATAAAGGGACATGACTACGAGTCATTTAGTTTCAGAGACTTAAATGACATTATAGTTTTGAAACCACTGACCAACAATATACGAAATTCAAAAGTGCAAGTAGTAAAAACACCAATGGTGACGGAGGTGGTGGCAAAACCGGTCCCAGCTCTGGAAATTCCATCCCATACAAAACAATTGTAAGTCAAGAGGGGATACAGAAAGTTCGATACCCAACACATATGATGACATTTCACCGAAAATGGGTAGGAAAAACAATCACCAAATAAAGTGGGACCAAATATAGTAAAACGTTAGTTAGCAATTTGAACCACAAAGCTAAGGGGTACAACAGCCATGTTTTGTTAGCATCACAAGAAGGAACCGAATCAGAAGAATGGAAAGCAGTACTCCAAATCCATGTATACATACATTGATTTAACCGGCAATAGAACCAATAATGTTGAGGAACATTAAGGTATAGATTAGGGGCTAGGGCGGTCATACCACACTGCTTACACTATACATGTCACTCATTCGATTCAAAATTAACTATGGGTGCCTGGCATACGCATCCTACTAATCCCAATATACTTGATGAATTGGATCAGGGTCTAGTTATCTGCACCCGTGCTTCCGGCAGCACATCAAGGGAGAATGCAGAATCGTAACCGAGGAAATCAATCTAAGAACAGAGGACTTACTCCTGAGGTAGGGGGACCAGGTTATCAATACATGTTAAGTCGCACACCGCAATAACTATTATACAGAAATGAAATATTCCCGTTAGACACAACCGTACAGGAACATGCCAAGAGGTACAAATTTACGGGACGTGCAAATGAATTAAACATTCATAGTATGCAGGCGGTAAAAATACATTTTCTGATTGCACCTCATGGATCTACAAAATACACCAAGATTAACCCAAATGCACTTAAGTATTTAAATAAACACGAATCTCCAGTAGAAATAAGGGTTAAAGTTCTATATAACGTAGAAAATAGGTACAAGGGGTACATCCAATTTTACACATAAAACCCCTGAACTAGGACGCACTGAAGCAGCAGCGGTGATTCCAGAAAAAAGTATCACTCTTGGGGCGAGGTTATCAGAGAATGGTTCAATTTAAACAGTTGAATTATGGGCTATCGTCTGAGCGATACACTCAACCAGACACCACCGAAAGCAATGATACTTAACGACTTCCTCGGCGTGCTGCGAAGTCTGGAATCAGGTATCTCTACCAATAAGGAATCATTTTGACCCAGCACTTCCAGTACTGGATAGAACGGGACGACCTGTTGATGGCAGATATCATCACTCTAAACACTAGCAAGAGCGGACTAAGCCTTTTTCAGAAATACTGATCAATTTGCCTCGAATACCTATAACTACAACAAAACAGGTGTCAAGAGAGGGAATCAATGTATAGAAGATGCAAGGAGCAGTAATGAAGTAATTGTGTCCAGAAGGACCGAAAACCAAGGAAGCAGAAAGTCCCCCGAACTTCCATGAGTGATTGCAAGACCATTTATTCACCCAAATAACCTTGGAAAACAGGTGGTCAATGAACAAGAAGGGGTAGTGTCTAAACATACCACACTTCTTACTACTCCGACACCAAAAGCCGAGGATTCGTATAGGAGAGCACCAGCCGAGTTTCTGCGGAAAATATAAGGCTACAGGGGAAGTAATATCTGTATCTCCTCAGTCAAGCTAACCTTTTGGGAATAAATGATATCATGAAAGGCAGTGCAGTATACTGAGGAACCGAAAAAGATTCTTGGTACACCAAGTTAGATTTTCAAAATATGTGTTGGTTAGGAAAATTGTAATGACTGTGAGGATCGCTTATAATTACCATTGTGTCCTACACAGAACTGGATGTTAGGGCAACTCATACTAGTTAACCAAGCAGAATTTGATAATAAATATATCTTTGACGATTCAGAAAGTTTCGATGACCCTATTGTGCATGTTATGATGCAACATCGCAGCAAAATCTCGTCATGAGGGATGTTTCTTTCTCACTCGACAAGTCGAATTAAATGGGTGAATGGCCCAAAACGTACGAAATACAAGATTAATAAGTCAGTCGTGCCATGATCTAAATCCCCTGAAGTAAGACGCACTGCAGCAGCAGAGGTGATTCCAGAGAAGCGCATAAAACTGGGGGATAGGCAGCATTATAAATACTCCATTTCAACGGTTGAGTTCTGTGCTGCCATCCAAGCGATACAATGTATACAAACTTTTTAAACCACAAACGATCATAATTAGCTACTCCCTCGGTGTGCTGAAAACTCTGGAATCGGGTAACTCTACCAGCAGAGAAAACGTGATTTAAGAAGTCTACCCGAGACTTACGAACATGGACCAACATAAACGTAATGTAGAATTCACGTGGATACCCTCCCATATTAAAATGCTTGGAAATGAAAAGGTAGACATAGAAACTACAAGGATGCCAAACGAGCCCAGTTGAATAACGGAGAACTACAGTGTGAATTGGCCAAAAACTCGATAAAAATGTAAAAATTGCAGGGGCAATCGGACTACACACAAAAATGGCGCAAACTTCACAATATAAAGAAGCAAGATTATAACAGTATTATCACCCCAAACATGGCAAACCCTTGGGACACCAAATTTATAAACATAATTAAAACAGGCAAAACACAACTAGCTAGTAGCTTTGGACGAATCAAAAAAAAAAAGCAGGAATTAACTTCCCTCACTGTTCCAACTCAGAAGCATTAAGCCACGTTATCACCAATGGCCCTAAGTATACACAATAAAGGAAACAATTCCAGGAAAAAACAAGCGACTCAAATGTATACGAGCCTACCTTTGGTGGCTGTAGAAACCCCGACTCCCTTTAACATGGACTAATGTGTGTGCAGGTCAATAAATGTTAAAATATTTAGAGACAGGCTTAACACTACAATCATTGGCATGATCCAACTTCAATAAAGCACTCTCTACTCTATCATCACTAACATTACAGAGTATATCTTTCTAAAATAACAGTTGTTTCAAAATTATCCAAGACAACACTATTTGACCTAATTGGAAATAAAATTCAAAGTTTCACTCCAGACCACTCAGAGACCACGGACGACGACAAGGAGCACTACTTTAGCGCAATCTACTTATATTCCCCTCAAAGTAAGAACCATGCGGTGCAAGCAGTGAAGCGTCTAGTAGAGGATCCCTTCTTACGAGTTATTAACCAGTGCGCCGTGCGCACATTTTTAAACCTTGTTTCAGTGTATATGGGCATCATGGCCGAGTGGCCGCACACATCTTTAATTCAAGTCGTGCGATTAATAGTTCAAACCTGTGTATATATTTTTGGCAAACAATTTTGTTTTTGGTTTTTTATGTGTTATTTATGAATGTGTTTGCTTGTGTATATTGTTGACAACTAAAACGTAAACCCCTTTTACCCTTTCTCTTGTAATAGCGTGTGTTGGTATGTAAGGAGTATATAAGTGCGCATATAATCAATGTTTACCCGTGTGTTGTATAATAGTGGGAAACTGCGTACACGTCATCCCCCTCTTTTACATCCAATTGCCGTCTTGTGTGATATTATGTTTGCGTGTGAAAGTGTGGGTATCAACACTACCTACAGTTTTGTTTGGATGGTAGGGGTGTGTGTTTTGATAGTTATCAAAGGCGTGTGATTATATATGTGGTGTATTGGGATAGTAAACAAACGGGCGCGTGCTGGATTGTATGTACTGTGCTTGAATAACAATATAAAAAATCGACATTACATATCCCGTTCGTCCCCATAACTTTTTCAACATGGAAGCGACATATAGCGAATATTAAGTTAATATTACATTTTCGCTTGTCCATATAAATGACCGGTACATTTGTCCTTTACCACTTTATCATGGCATTTTCCCTTGTCCTTACAACCTGCTTACCGATTTTCCTTTCACCATGTTAACATTACATTTTCCCTTGTCTCTAATGCCATACCCTTTTTGAACCTATACAGAAATTTAAAATATGATTTCAAGTACATAGCTCTAGCGGCGCGTATTGAGGTCATCTCTATGTTACTGACTTACCCCAACTGAGGTCTGTGACGTCTAATAATATTGCCATATTTCCCGATTTACTCCTATGGCCAAATGTAACATGGGATTTCACCTTGTCCCCTTACAGTCTTCCGCATGTTAACTTATGGACGCCTATAAAATTTTGATATGTCTCCCAATTCGTTCATGCAACTACTAGGGGGATTGTATTGGGTGCGGCAATGCTTATGGCAACAGAAACATTCCTGCCACGCCTGTGGCTATGGACACAACAGTTATTGCATCGTTGACGCTATCCATTATTTACTGTACTCTGGTACTTTTTATAGAGTGCGCGCTCCTGTTCAGCCTTTTCCAACAGGGAGGCTTTTAGCTCAATTTTATTTGTCTGAAGTGCTCTTGGTGTTAAAAGCATCACAGCACAGTCGTAGGTACCGAAATCCCGCCTTTGGCTGGACTAAGAAGTTGATAATGATCCGATTTCCTAACCTCGGCAGCAACGACGTCATTGTGCCCGGTAGCCCTGGGTTCTCATGTTCAACCTCCTTGACCGGCAACAAAGCAGTAGTAAATTACGCCGACAACATGAAAGCGCGAAGTTAATAAATCGCATGCACAAGCAATGCAGACCTTTTGGGGGCATTTATAAGGATTACTGGTTGATCGAGAAGTAGCGCACCAATTCCGCCTACAAGGGATTTAAAAACGGGAATATTGCTGCCATAAGTGTGGCCACTGACAATACAGTGGCAGCAACAAAACATGATGCGGCTATCCTTTTCTCCTTTTGGAAACCGCTTGCTCGTCTGGGCGCTGGCAATGCAATTTGGTGGCAGCTACAAAACCTTATGCGACTCTCCTTTTCTCCTTTGGAAACAGCTTCCTCGTTCCCGTCGAATTCAAACGCGTGAACGACCACCTATTGTTTTACAACAGAGGCATGTTAGACCATCGAACCTTTGTAGTGTGACTGAACGATTACGTCCGCGTTATCTAGAACATCAAAGAGTTAACAAGCTGTATGAACAACGGCATCTCGCTCGATTTCGACATTGTGAAAGACGCCGAACTCACGAAAATGATGTATGCTCCCGTACCCCATAATTGTAATAAACGTCAGAAACTAGTCCGGTATATGGTGTTGTGACGGCAGAAGAGCAGTTGCCTCTGATCGAGGGGGGTTGCTGTCAAAGAGAGAAAAGCAAATCACTAATTTTCTCTCACAATCGGTGCGATTGTTAATTATTCGTTATTAGTAACATGAGATTGGAATTGTTCTTTATTGTAAGCGTTTGTGTCGTGTTTTGTACTGCATGGAGAAAAAGTTATAATATTCGGCTTTGAGACGCTTACAAATAACTTCTGCAAATGTGCAGTAAAATGAGCGTGATATTAGATTTTTTCGTGATCTAAGGTCATTAGGTGATGAAACGAAAATTTGTAATAGCATTTGCTAGTTAAAGAAAATTTCATTTGATAATAGGTGTTGTCTTTAGGTCCTTGGAAATATGGGAAACATGGACAATCATGCTACACATGCGCAGGCAGTTGATTCGCATGATATGATACTGCAACCGTGTTATAAGAAAGATTTTTTGGTGGCAACTATGCGACTTTGGAAAGCTTTGTAAAATTTATTCCTGCACTTATATGTTTGTCGACAAGAAAGCCAGAAGGGAAATACATTTTCTAGGAAACTAAACGCTTCCTTGGAATTTCGCATCACGTTTAGCAACAATTATTGGATGAAAGAAGAACTATGTCTTTGTTTTATTTACCTTTCAAATGTGAGCCGATATAATTCAGCATGAGTTAATGCTGTTGTCGCTAGAATATAATTTGGCGGTGGAACATAGTATATTTTAAAGAGAGGGCAACTTAGTTTCCCAAAGGTGGCTCAGTGAGAAAATGTTTTTTTTTTTTTTTAACTTTCTTTTCTATATAAGGCACAATGTCAGTTCAGTTTCATTTTCAGTTAGAAAATATGTTAATAAAATCTCATAATCTCTCACGGCTGAATAAAAATAACCCAAATGAATTTGTAATGATGTCCTTTCCATTCGGGAGTAATAAATAGTTTTGATGTGTTCGATTGATAAGAGAAGAACCTTCGGACAAATCCCCTCACCTACCCCACATCCTTGCCCCCGTATTCACTAAGAGAAAAGGTGGGCAAATCAATTAACCATTAATAATGTATTGAAATAATTATTAGGACGACATTACGGTCACATTTTTAAATTAATTGTGTCTCTATATACTTTAATTGCCTGAAAAGTATTGACACATATGGATTTATTATTATTATTATTAGTGGTTGAATCTAGTTGCAGTATTAATGAAAACTAAGTGTTTTGATTCGCAGAATCGTGTAACCTGGTAGAGACATTGTTGATATGTATCATCACTTGAGACGTCTTTTTGTGATACAGAGAAACAAAGTAGGATATATTCAAGCCGATGACAAGATATACAGATGGAAGACTTGGTATACAGTTTTTACTGACTCAGAAGGTAATACGTTGACCATTATAATGAGAGTTTAATGTGTTGCCTTATGGCTAGAATGCAGAGTAAAAACGAGAATTCCAGAGATAGTCCAGATATAACTCTATCTTTCTCTCTGTCTCTGTCTCTGTCTGTCTCTGTCTGTCTGTCTGTCTGTCTGTCTCTCTCTCTTTCTCAAAATAGGTTCAGGATTTAATAAAACCAAGAGTAAAATACTTTCAAGTCCATCTACCCACTCGTTGGTAGGTTTCTGATGTTCTACTGAGTTGAACCGAATTGATTATAGATGGAAAATGACCATTTCGCAACCAGCTAAGCACGCTTACATTAAAAATCTTCGAAAGTATTACCTGTATTGGCTGATGATGCTATTTGTGGTAGCCGATGATAATGGTGTTACTTTATTCAATGCAATGCTGTAACTGTCGCTGGGGTCATCAGAATGGGAGGCGGCTGTTTCGATTCACCAAACATGCTGCTGATGGCTGACTAAAACAAATCGGCTGCTTCATTGAACAGCCTTACAGAGTTCGTTATATCAAATCGGCTGCTTCATTTAACAGCCTTACAGAGTTCGTTATATCAAATCGGCTGCTTCATTTTACAGCCTTACAGAGTTCGTTATATCATTTTGTCTCACAAGCTGCGCCATGTTCAAATATTGTGAGCTCTTGGGTCAATAAATGTAATCTAGCCTAGCAATGAACGGGCGTCCTCTGTTATTTTCATATATATATATATATATATATATATATATATATATATATATATATATATATATATATATATATATATGTATATATATGTATATATATGTATATATGTATATATATGTATATGTATATATGTGTGTGTATATATATATATATATATATATATATATATATATATATATATATATATATATATATATATATATATAGAGAGAGAGAGAGAGAGAGAGAGAGAGAGAGAGAATCGTCAGTTTAAAGACTTATTGACATACTTGCCACGTATTTGTGAAGCCTCCCGCCCCTACAGTTTAACTCAATTTCCTACTGTGATGTACTTGTAAAGATCAACAAAGCTGCGGGATGAAGAAACGTTAGTGCCTAATATGGTACTAAAGCATTTTGTTTTACATATGCTTCTCGTATTTAACCATTTGAATAAAGATGTATAAAGCATTTTATGTTGTAAAATGTACATGTCTATATACAGTATCCTGTAGCTATAATTTCCGCACACTTCCTTAAATGATTGCGAGATAAATACAGATAGATTTGGAAAAAAAAAAGGGGGTCATGCGTTAGTATTAGTGAAAAGGAAAGATATTTAAATGACTGATGAACATTCGATACTAATTCAGAGGTTCTTTATTCAGGCGAACCTGTTTACGAAAAATTTGTACTTGTAAAAGTACGATTTATTTTATATATGCGTGTAATCCAAATAAAGAACCTGACTGTAAAATGACAGAATTACTCTTTGACACGCAATTAATAGCGAAACGCTGTGTCTATACACTAATTACAATATATTATCGAAGATCACCGAGTTACCATCGTATAGGCCAAGTGTGTTAGTCACCACTCATCAGTAAACACACGAGTTTGTCAGGCAGATACATATGAAATTGTTGAATTCAACAAGCAGATCTCTGACAAAGCATATTATATATGATGGTGTTCAAGATATGTGTTTACATAAAATATGGCTTAATAATTGATCATTCCTTTCTTTCCTTAATCGTAAGTATAAAGTTTTAATCCAGGTACCTTAGCCGGTATACTCAGAAGGAGAGACAATGTTTGATGTGTGCAATGATGCGATACACAGGCCTACATGCAGTTCATGTCACCGGTTGTTTATGTGCGCTCTGTTCCAAATAAATGTTATGCTGTTATAAAAGCAGTATGGGCCAGTTTAATAAGATAACGAAAAGGAAAATTGTTGTAATGGGCAATAACTCCAATATGAATGACATTACATAAGGGAAAATAAACACTAAAATTTGTTAATGCATCCTGTAAACATTCCGGATTATAGTTACGGTTAACAGAGTTGAAATGTAAACAGTATTGTCGACACTGAGTTGGGTCAGGCCTACTGCCCAAGCCTTTTTCCACCAATTCGTTATGCAATAAAATTTGTTCTTGATTTGTTGAAAATCATTCATGACGATGATGTTAAATTATATAATCAACAAAGTAAAACATACAAAACACGTGGAGACATAATAACAAACAACTGATAAGGGAAGTTGGGCCACGAGAGCATGCGATTGCTTGTGGTATGTGTGGGTTTTGGCAACATCGCGCGTGCAGCACTGGTAAGTACACTTTTAAATATATTCATAAAGTTTCATATTAATAAGACTATGCTTAAGCTATAAAGGTAATATACAATATTGCAACCAATATCAACCATATTTGATAACATGTATGCGTTTTACCTTTAGAATTGGTTACAGTCAGCATAGTATGTGAAACAATCGTAATGCTTAAATTAACCTCTATGTGGAAAAACTTCAATTGGAAATAGGGGAGCACGAGCAAACACATTTAGTATTCTTACTTACTCGACCTTTTCTTTAAGTCACAAAAACTACAATGAAACATAAAAAAGACGTTGCAGGCCATTGACAATACAGTTATCAATGAGACTTTTGTCTATTGCTGACTGTTACAGCACAGGGCACAAAAATAAGAAACAGTTCTTTAGTTAAGAAAATTCTCTTTATTTAAGACAATTAAGACAATTCTCTGCTAATGATGGTGATCTTTAACTTCATGTGTTCAATTAAATTTCGTATGACTGTTTTGTCCTCTGCATGTTTCAACTTTACATCCTACAGAGTATGAATCGAACACATTTATCTAAGAAGGTTATACAATAAATTATTTATTTTAGGAATATCCTTGCTGGTAAAATTTCAACCTGTTTTGCTGTCGGATTGCACACTTTGCTTCCGAATTACTCACCGTAGATGGCATCAAGAGTGTGTGTGTGTGTGTGTGTGTTTTGGATTTTTAACGTAGCTTTAACAATTTTTCAGTCATATTGCTGCGATGTCTGCATTGTGACAGTTTATAGTGATGTCTAGAACTGTCGCATCATGCCGCAGACATGTAGCATGATGTCCCACCCAGTCACATTATCCTGACACCAGGCCGACCAGTCCTAACACTAGCCTCTTAATGCTGAGCATGTCATCACGAAGAACTAACGGTATTTAAATCATTTATGTAAACATAGACAAATACATATGATTTATTTTCAATTCTGACAATTCAATTTCTTCGAAATCCTGGACAAATTTTTTTTTTAAATATACGACAAACATAATATAACAATTCCACATGATAATTTCAATTTAATTTATTAATATTGATGTGAGCTTATGTACATGCGGTGAGATTACTGCAGTATTTAGATTGAATTGATCCTCATTTAGAATCAAAATACATACTTATTGAATGTCCCCTAATTGATTGTATAATTTCTAACACTGAATATTTGTGTGTCCCCGTTCTGATGGTAACCAGTGTGATAGGGTGTTTCTTGAAAATCAACCACAAATCAATTAAAATGACGTATATATCAAATGCGTTGTAACATACATCTTTCTCGACCTTAATTTTTTACAATAAAATTGGCCCCATTTTGATGGTAAAAATCATATCTTCCCGTTTTGTAGGTTTTACAAGAGTGTGTTTGTGTGTGTGTATGTGATATCAAATCTTTAATTCTATTACATTTCCTCATTGGAAAAGACCGTTCAAGGACATGCATGCATTTTTGTCTTTACAGCGAGATAACGTAAACTCTACTTTGTGGCGTTGCACTTCTAGAAGTCTCAACGTGAAGTGTCCAGTGACAATACGCCAGCAATGGAACTTGTTTGTTCAAAGCTATGCTCAGCACACACACCCCGCTGTCCCTGCCCGTCAGCTAAAGGCACAGGTGTACACCAAGGTAACCTTTTGTCAGCATAGCATGTTACATTGGCAGCTAATCGTATAATTTGTACAAGATCAACGCACATTTGAATTATAAGAACAAATATTACATCTAATGAAAATTCTTGAAATATTCAATCCTGACACAGTGTTGATACTAAAGGCAATAATCGTGGAGTGAATTTCGAAGTGCTTTTCATAATGCTAGTGGCTTTAGTGGTACAGGCAAGAAATTTCCATATATGTTTAGTGTTCAATTATACGCTTGTGTTTACCTCCTTTGACATTACCTCCTTTGACATTACATCATTTCCTCTTTCTCAAAGGTGAGACGTGCTGCTTGAGAGCAACTATTCACACCAGCCTTGAAAAATGCAGAATACGCTATTCTGGACAGTTCGGGACCAGACAAAGTCTCTCTCCCAAAGAAGGCGCTTTTGAAAAGAGTTGCTAATAGAACCAGCGCAAAGCTACGTCCTGAAGAGCCAAGAACGTTGGACTTTGAAGTTTGTGGTTTATATAGAACTCAGACAAATCCGCAGTTAGATATAAATTTACTATAAAATTTAAACTAATTGACTTTTACATTTGTAAAATGTTTGCTTATTAATCTTACTGTCTGCTATCAAAATTTTTGCTGAAAAAATGTCATATCTAGTTTGTAATTAAATTTTGCTAGTTTAAATATGTTTATTTTTGTATTTGTAACTTGTAGTAATCACTGTGATATGGACACTTAAATGCATCAAACAAAGCTATACTTTGATCCATATTGTGCATTATGAGAGGATGAAGTTATGAATAATTTATTACAATAATGATATTAATAACAATGATCTATTTGTTCAGATTTTGACAGCTGAATGAGGACTTCATCAACGCTCATGAGTTCTTGGTAGCAGACATCAGAGTGGATGAGGAGCGATACTTCATGCTGGCAACTGAATATCAGTTAGGACTTTTGCGAAAAGCCAAACGGTGGTACATGGATGGAACATTTAAGGTAAATCATTACGTTGTATTCGTTAGTTTTTGCTGTACGAGTACCAGTTATTGCTGAGATCCAGACTTTGTCGGTTTTAAATTTATAATAGCACGCAATAATAGCCTTCATGTCCATTTGTTTAATAAGGGTGGTTATAACTTCCAGGTCCTTGGTGAGCCATTCAGACAACAGGGTCAGCTCATATCCACCCATGCCTTCATCGAAAGGAATGGCGCACAGAAGCAGTTGCCGCTTGTGTTTTGTCTAATGAGCCGGAAAACGAAGTCAGACTATCTGGCTGTAAGCCATTATGTTAAAGCTTTGTTTCTCTCTACCTGTTACAAAATTCGTTGACATTTCCAGCATGTCTGTTGGATAGATATTGGATAGATAGAAGAAACAGTAATAAAATAAATATTCTCTGTGTTGAGACAATGTCGTGATATCTTAATCTAACAACCCACACTTTCAAATGTTGTAGTAACAAAAAATTTTCTTTAGATGAAATTTGTTTACTGGTTGTGATAAAAATACAAAAACGAAAGAATACAAAATTCTCCATATTTATATATTCCGAGAACAACTTCTGGAGTTTTGTTGTATCACGCGAATACTACGTTGGCATATGCTTTGTGCTTGATAAATTATACTGGCCATATTGCTGGTTTTTTACAAAAAGTATCTGACTTTCATTTAAGATAATCTAATTTCTGTACAACAACATTATAAAGGAGTTTGTTGTTGATATCACGTGAATACTGGACTTCCGATGTCGTCATTTGAGATTTGTGAAGTCCTGCGACTAGTAATGCAAATGGCGAGTACTGGGTCATGTTTCATCTACGCGGTAGTTTCGTCTTGTCTGTCAGAGTGTTAACGACATAATGATTATAATACTTAACATTTCCGAGAAAATAAATAATTTTTCTATCGAGTTCATGCAGATATGAGTCGATATAACATACATTTAAATTTTCTAGGCCCGCTGGTAAGCGACTACCATACAAAATTTTCGATATGCAGTTGCAATGACCCCACACCCCTAACTAAATGTCCAAATATGAAAAATGAAGTGGGAGTATTCGGAGGATACTTGGACTAGAAAACAGATTGCTATTCGTGTTAAGCCAAATTTGTAGTCCTAATTGTTGAATCTAAGAGTTGAAATGAGAAATTGTTGTCCCTTGTACTATATAGTAAAAACGATACGAGCCCTGTATCAATACAGGTTTGGGGACTGGTTTAACAAATTACAAGAAGACAAGTTGATTTTACAGAAAATTCTGTCCTTGTTTATATACAACAGTGGGCGTTTTTGGTACAGGTCCTTTTTGACCGGAACCGACCTAAATAATCTAACAATGCAACGTGTAGTAATAAAACTCTGTTTCCTGTAGAAAGACGTACATGCTCTAAAAATACACACGTATAGTAATAAAAACCTGCTCCCTGTAGAAAGACGTAAATGCTCTAAAAATGCATACGAATAAAAATAAAACCCTGCTCCCGGAATGAAGGAATAAATAATCTGAAAATGCACACGTATATTAGTAAAGCTTTGCTTCCCGTGGGAAGACATATACAATCTAACAATGAACACGTTTGATAATAAAACCAAGGTTTCTTTTGAATTACTAAACCGGGCAAATGGAGCAACATTGTAATATATTTTAACATTGCGCATTCTTATTAGCAGCTCTATGGAATATATATATATATATATATATATATATATATATATATATATATATATATATATATATATATATATATATTCATAACTATACATAGTGTGTAGGCTGTATCAGTGATATAACAGGATGAGGAATAAATATTTCATTGAAAGGAAACTAGGCTTGCCTACTTTACTTTTAATTAAAATTTTATACAACGAGTTGTATCTCATTGATACAGCGTGCATACTATACATATATTTTATTTATATCACGTGCAAATACACGTATGTGTCCTTTCTCATATCCCTGCCGAATGTGTCTGCTACAAAATATAGTTCTATACCTCTTGTGGCGATTCACAATCCCCTTTGCATATTGATAAATTGATTGTTTTCTTTTTCGAGTTTCTATTGTTATGCACATTGATTAAAGCAATATAAGACACACGTATGATTTAAACATAAAAGATTGCTTTGATGAAGAAAGTAGAGCACTTCAAGCACTGAACGGTCAGTCATTCACGTACCTGCGCATGGAAGTAAGTGTGGCGTGGAAACTAAGCTAAATGACGAACCAACAAGAGGTAATTAAAATGTTTAATGCATTTGCAGTTTATCAAATTCATTATTCTGCTTTAATTAACATTACTACCGACCATAAAATTGTTTGTCTTTATCTTTGTGTCGCCTTCACTCTTCCTTCCATTGGTTTGACTTGACTCTTACCGTCATTCATAGGTCAAGAGACAATGTCGTATGACACAAGGGAAAACTCAAAGGAAAATCCTCTTCGTTCGTCTTTTCATGGATATTCGCCCGTACTTTGCTACATTGGTACAAAGAGAGAGAGAGAGAGAGAGAGAGAGAGAGAGAGAGAGAGAGAGAGGGTGGGGGGCTACCTTGGACATTTTCATATTTAATAATAATCGAGTTTTAGAACATTATCACAGGTGTAGGAAACAACAACAACAATAAAGCATTAAATACATTACAGTATGCGTGCCTTGTAACAAAGAATGTCGACAGCCTATTGCAACTTTGTATCATTGATTATATAACTATCTAGATAAATCCCAGGGAGAGTGTACACATAACATTACGACGAACCATATTCTTGTAGGTTACGTGGCGTAAGTTCAGTTTCAAGGTTTTCATCCAGCTCAATTTATTTTTCTCTCTCACTTCAGATTTCTGCGTGTTTTATCCCTTGGGACGGAAAGCAGAAAGGATTGCGATGAAATTGTGTACATATTACATTCATTTCGAAAATGAGGATTATTAATACTCTTTATCGTTATTTTCATACGTCGCTAATGATTAATGAGTGGACATTGATCATTGATTTAGGATCATCAACACACAAGGGTAGAATGGTTATATTTGCGTACACTTTCGACACTCTAATGCTTGTTGGTATGACTTGTTTTAAGTTCGTAGATCTTATACGGGCGCTCATTTCAAACGAAATTAATGAAACTAAATAAATAGTAATTGTCACTTGCATGTCTAGTCGACGGATTTAATAAATTTGAATTGACCAAAAATATAAGAGTTTATTTATTACAATTGCGAAAAGGGATGGCTGTTTTTGACGATTCAGCGGAATATTGCCAGATGCGTATAGAGAACGCAATACTGTCGTTAAAGAGGATCTCGAATGGGCAATGATTTAATACTGAATTTATTAAACTACTGGAATAATTTTCAGCTTTCCACCCATTTGAGATTCTATCACATTATTTTTACTTAAATCGAAGTATATTAGATAGTAAAAAGAAGAAACAATATTTAAAAACTGGAAATTCTTATATGAAATCACAAAGTTCAATTAAGTTATGTTAGACTCTCGATAAACAACAATGTCGATGAGAACCTTACAATGTTTGTTGTCAATTCCAGCTTTCCTTCCATTTGAGATTCTATCACATTACTTTTACTTTAATAGAAACAGATTAGAGAGAAAAAAAAAATATATTTAAAACCTGGAAATTCCAATATGACGTCATATGGTTCACTCGGGTCAGGTTAGACGCTCGCTATACATGAATGTCGATGAGAACCGTGCAATAGTGTGCCAATTCACTACTCTGGTGCAATGCTGTATGCGACAGGAAAGGAAGCAGGTCCAGTTGTTGGATATTCATGTGAAGTGATGATTAATGGAGGCAGAAAATGTACTAAATCTAGGCTAAAGCTTTTAAGAATCCTGCATGTCAAGACGTTTACATAAACCATATCAAACGAATTCTTTTCCCGGACTATGGACGAAGCACGAGTGCTGTTGAATATTATTTGCTTACACCCATCTTTATGCTTCCAAAATATTCTTTAGCTTTACAATGTGATTGACTTGAAAACGATTTGATGATTTTTTTTAAAAATCGATTCCGACGTCAAGGAAAGCATCTAAGAAGTTTCGGTCTGGGTGTGCAATATCCGATGCTAGATCATCCATGTAAGCATAAAAGGGTGTGCAGTAAATACATATTATGATATGGTGTGATGTGATTATGATTTTTAACGTAGTTTTAACAATTTTTCAGTCATATCGCTACGATGTATGCAGTGTGACAGTTTATAGTGATGTCTAGCATTGGGGCGGGGACCCCGAGTGGCCGAGTGGTCTAAAGTGCTCTCCGTTATGGATCATTGCCATCTCACCTCTGTCTGCGTGGGTTCGAGTCTTGGATTCAGACAATGTGGGTATGTGAGAAAGCTTGCCAGTAGCTTCTCGTGGGTCGGTGGTTCTTTCCGGGGTTTTCCCGGGTTCTTCCTCCACCATTAATACTGGCCACCATGTATAGCCTATCGTGTGCTGAAAAATGGCGTTAAACCCTACAACAACAACAAAGCATTGGGGCATCTTGCCGCAGACATATAGCATGATATTATGATATGGAGAAATGCATCTAAATAGGGACACAGTCATCTGATTAAAGCCTTGTATGCAAGGTAGATCCGGGAGCAAATTATTAAGTGTGTGTACATATATATTTTCTTACTAGAGACAGCGTATGCTGTTAATAAGATCGACCATAGAATTGTTAGGGGTAAGGCAAACGTTTCACGTTATTATTTCATAGGATCACAAACAAGGAGATGATGATGATTGTCGTAAAAAAGTCAATGTTTTAATCATAGTTTACAAATATTCTTTGGGGAATTATTATGCTAAAATATGTCAACACAAATTCCAGCTTTTCTCCCGTCTACCCTAGTTAGAATAAGATAGTCCCAAAGCAGACAATATAAAAACAAATCAGCCGACAAATCTACTGTGTAAGATTGACGGATTTAACTCGCTCCCTAATACCTTTTAAGTGGACCTATCTCGAGGTATATCCCTCCAGGTAAGGCATTTTATACATTTTTATTTATTTCTGATCTTTCAAACTGAGGCACAATTAGGAATATATATTATTTACACAATATGATTTCAGGGATGTCATTTCAACATTTTTCGGGGAGGTAGGGGCAAAACTTGACGGGCTTGTTAATTTTCGTATATAGGCTACAGCAATTTTACAGCACATGCAAATTCGGGGGTGAGTAATGCCCCCTGCCCCTCCCCCCCCCCCCCCATGACGTCCCTGTATGATTTCCATGTGACATATTAATTTGTTAGCTCAAAGAAAATTTATGTACGGCAAATTCTAAATTTTAGATCCTCGCTATTCACGATACCATTGCTATCGTGACGGCTTATGACCCTTAGTTTTGAAACTCGATTTTGTACCGATTCTGAGAAGAAAGTGGAGTTTCTTTCTGCACAAAAACCTTTCTCGACCCTACGATCTTGTCTGTTCGCTATCACGTTATTGTAAGGCTCCCTAGAGAATGTCTTAAAATTTAATTCCAATGCCCTAATTCCAAGGCTGACACAGACGGACGGACAGTACACCCCCTTTTTATTGTTGCTGTGTAAATATATCAAAGATTCGACAGTTAGTTTCACTTGGGTGCTTATAGGTACACGCTTTCAAATCGTGCGTGACAAGCTAGTTAAATACAACCTTGCACATTTGGCTGCATTTGCATGCAAATAGCAAATACGGCGTCCACACGTGGTTTGGTCTCATTAGAGCGCATCCTATCTAAGCGCCGCTCAGTGAGGCGCTGAAATTTTTTTCTTTCTCATTAGGGCTAATCCCATTAGGGAGCTAAAAATCTCACTAGAGCGCATTCACAATAGGGCGCGGAGAAAAAAATTAAGTTCAACAAAATTGAATTGTCATCACGTTTGATGTTATTTATATATATATTATAATATGTACAAAAAAACGGCGGTCTCGTCACTGTTAGAAAATAATTACTAGACAGAAACCAGAGAACCATCAATACACATAATTTTATACAACTATTATACCTTACACCGGTTTATTCTTTTTGTACGCAAATAAACAAGTAGATAAAAAATGTAATGCAAATTAAAATATATAAAGTGGTCATTCCTAGCACAAACACGATATTATATGAATAAAACAATATATATAAAATAAATATAAAGTTACAGTTAACACATGTGTTCTTCATTGTTTGCGCTCTAGTGATACTAGTTCTTCGCGCTCTAATGGGATGCGCCCTAATAAGATTAGCTCTAGTAGGACAAAAATACTTTTTGCGCTCTAGTGTGATAAGCTCTAATGGTCTGCGCTCTAATGAGACGTTACCCCAAATATATATCCATGTATTTCGAACAAATTTGAACACAGGTAAACGTAAGTGATAGTAATTTCTATAGATGGGGATGACACAAACAAACAGAGTAGTTGAATAAAACATATATTTAGCATATAAAATACAGTTTATATGGTCAGTCCTTATACATTATATACAGAATGAAAACAATAAAAACATAGTTTTTTGGATAAGCATGTACTTCGCATCATAATTCAACTAAGTAAAATATATAATTTATGTTTCAGTCTCAGTACCTTGATTCTCGCAAATATAACACAGAAGTCATCACAGCCAATACCAAATAACATGTCATTAATATAATAAATATTGTTTTTTAATTATACTGCAATCTATACTTACGAAATCTAACTAAAAGCGGTAAAATAACGTTGTTAAGTAAGTGTCTCCATCCATGAAATAATGCAGGTTGCTAGATCGGAATTAGTAAATCAGCAATATTTCTTTATCTTTTCTTATAGGCGTTACCACACGTGTAAACAGACAAATGTAATTCTTGCTTTTTACTGTCGTTTCTTTCTCCACACTCAGTATTAACGGTTCTATTTAGGTTCAGTATGGCAGTGACACCAGTAATTTTGATCTGTCTGTGCGGATTCCTGACATTCACAGATGCTACGTATCGTAAGTCTTCCGCATATTTACTTTCTTCAGATATGTATCTTTAATTACGACAGTGTTTCTTTTGTACCATTAAGTCGCCTTAGAGTATTAGATAAGTGTGTTATGGAATCATGTCAGTCATTATGTTCCGTACATCCCAGTTAACGAACAGGTAACACCTTTATTACTTCATAAACCTAACTATTGTAGCCAAACTTTCATTGTAACTGTGCAAAGCGATTCTCCTGAATACGATTATTGGACACATAGGCGATTGTTAATAACTCAATGGACTTATTAATCAGTTTCTGTTTATTGGAAATGCTTTTTATTCTTCGCAAACGTATATTGCCATACGTCACGTGACTTTCTTACACGCTTATCAGTCACGTGATCTTGTTATGCTCTTGTTGTAGTTCTAACACTTCAAGTTATAATAATGTTTGTTATTATTATTATTATTATTGTCATCCCCGCGTGTACGTAAGTATGTAATGTCGAATACTTTCTTTATCGTTAAAGCTAAAAACATTTTGGGTCGCTGACATATTTGTAGATACAGATTGTGTCAGCAGTTTTAGAATTTGGATCTCGCTTTTGGGGTTGGGGATTGAGGCTAAGGATTGTTTTCCATAAATGTCAAATAATTTGAATGGATAAGTGTTTTATGCACATGGAATTCGACTTCTTCACTAAACGTTTTTCATGTTATTTTAATCATCTATAGCTGCCAGCACCGAGTCCTGTAGCAGTTTGGACGATACTTGCTGCTTGACTGGCAAATGGCAAAATGAGCTGGGCTCTACCATGGAAATTACGACTTGTCACGAGGGCTCTTTGAATGGCAAATACAACAGTTCCGTTGGTCAGGCAAAAGCCTCGTATGAACTTGCAGGCAGATACACAATGGCTGGCCCTAACAAAAAAGACTACATTGTGGGATTTTCCGTTGCGTGGAACAATGCCGTTCTTGGTAACTCACAGTCCACGACAAGTTGGACTGGTATCTACTACGCGTCTGAGGGAATCATTCACACCCAATGGATTTTGACTAGGTACATGAAACCTGATGATTTGTGGGCAACCAGTCAAATCGGCCATGATGTTTTCAAACGAATTTAAGTCCATCGTAAAATCCGCTTTTATATTTCCTATTAATCGACCTTTTCTGCGTAATCATGTTGTAACCAAATAAAACAAAAAACACCTTTAGACATAAAAGTGAATAATATTCAGGGAACTTTTTAATATATTATAATGGAAGAAACTGACATATTTCAATAACTATGTAACTATAACACGCATCTTAATCTTTACATTACTTAAGTTATAGTAAATGTTAAAGTGGCACATTTTACAATAAATATATACTTATAAGAAATGCGGAAATTTCCTTTATGATTACCGTACAATGTAACAGTCTCATAGACGGAAAGCAGCGATATATTTAAGTACAATGTGAAATCGGTGTACTGTACAATCTATTTAGAAGTACAATGTGAAATCGGTGTACTGTACAATCTATTTAGAAGTACAACGTGAAATTGGTATACAAACAATGTATTTAGAAGTACAGTTTATGTGATGTCATACACTATGTCAAATACATGTTATATATCCTTTCTGGTTTTATGTTTTTATTATTATTTTGTGACTCGAAATGCAGTTACAGTATGGATAAAATAAATGCAGTCAAAATGAGATATTACGAATAATTTCGTATAATAAGAAGAAAACGATTTTCAAAGTATACGTACCTAGCAAACGAGGAGTGAACGATATTTACTGGGAATTGGAGGCAGTAAAATCTTGGGCATTGTGTGTAACGTTTTGGTATACTCACAAATGTGGTACGGTACAACTTGTTATGCGGTTTTACAACAACACGTCACATCATTTGACATGGAGAAAAACAATACTTCTTTCCTATAGCGAGGAAAAGGACACGATGTCCTTGCGATACGATGAGCAATTACATAGAAACACCCCACCGCACTAGTAAATATTGATTACTTCTTTACAAGAGAAGGTATTCGTTTGTGAATTAACAGATTTAAAAGACTATAAAATGTAAATAATAAGGAAATGACGTACTAAATATGATATGCCCACAAAATGAAATGACGCATTCATCTGTAAGATAAGCAGGATATCAGATTAGTAGTGCTTAAACTGTATATCTACAGTGTTCAGCTACTATTAACTTCCTGCATGCAGCAGGATATTCAACATAAATCATAAAAATAATTAAAATAAGAGACTTATACTGACTATTTCTATAATGTATTAAAATGCAACATAGATCAGCAAACTTTGTAAATACAGTTTACTTGACAAATGAACTGGTCATATTATCTGCTAAGGTGGGGTTAATATTGTGATCTGCATTCAAATTTACTATTTATTTAGTAAGATACTGAAGCTGATGTAACACCCATTTATCAGGAAAATCCTGTGTGTGCAGAGAATCATGTTTATAGGAAGACACAGTTACATACGGACACAAGAAACTGCAAGCCCTTGTCAAATTTATTCACTTATAGATTTATAGTTTTCAATTTATTTAACTTCAAACCAAATGAATGTTTTGCTACCTTGTGACATCCGGTTTTTCCAACTAGAATACCAGATCATTGTAATTTTAAAAAGGAGACATATATATGGTTTCTAGTGTATATCCTGTTACACAAAATTGATCGTCGTACTTTCGTTGACAATGTGAGAGAGATATATACTGAATCAGACACATTTCTGGCATGAGCAATGAGTCAGTCTCTTTAATTCGACAATACATTCAGCATTAGTTTTATCTTTTTAAAGTCAAAGTAATGAAAACTTTTTTTCTAGTAATTCTACCTGAACGGAAAGGTGAGGAATGTGTTCATATGTTTATTTACCTATTTTCGCATGTCTGTGCGTCCATTGATTACATGCAAACTTCATATAAGCAGAGAGAGAGAGAGAGAGAGAGAGAGAGAGAGAGAGAGTAGTACAATGTGTAATTTGAGAGACATAAATATTACTTGAGGACAAAATAATTTAATATGGGAGTGACACTTGTGGGACAAAAGGAATTTAACAAGGGAAAGGCAATTGTGGACAATGGGAGTTTAACATGGGAAAGGCACTTTGGAAACAATGTGTATTGAACACCGGAAGGGCACTTGAAGGATATTTGAGGGACATTGTGAAGTGGCAAATTTTATGTCGATCTAACAAGAATACATTAGTTGAGACCAGACAACCATTAATTAGATTTATGGAGACAGGCGCGTATCATATCGCCATACTACCGTGTACGGTAATGTCCTTTAGAGGGAGAATTCTGTTCCTAATTAAACATTTGTTTATACAGCAGCCAGCCGGACAATTTAGGACAAAGAAAACTTCATTTTCATGGTAAAGTTGTCACAATTGAGAGAACGCAGAAACTCTGTTACTCAAACTTCCAGGTCAAGTTGACCCTGACTTTGGCGCCTCTGGAAAAAGGCGGCAGAGATATTTGATTCTGATTGGTTACGTTAAATGAGAGGGCGTGTTCAACACAAAATTTCATAGGTTTTAATATCGCCCGCATCGAATTTTAATCAGTCTAAGCTTTTCCTACAAGAGGGGACCCAAAGGTTACGACTCCGGGAATTTGCAAGAAATTTCCGTAAAACTGTTGTCCAAAAAGGGGACGTTTGTCGAAAGGAACCGACGAACTAATTTACAGATTGGAGGGAGGAACGTTGAAAGCAAAGGTAGTGTGACAATTCCATGTAATTTGTTGATGCCATATATAATGCTTTGCTGAAGTTATTTAATTGTATCTGCATGAATCTTTATTCTACATTCGTGTAATAATTTGCTTTATGAAGTATAACTGTGTTGAGTTTATGCATAGGAAGTTGTACATTAATCTTCTTTAGATAAGTTTGACGAATTGGTTGAATTTGTCGTCTTGTTCGCATAAGAATTATGTTCTAAGAATTTAATACATTACATTAGTTAATTTGATTACGAGAATCCGTGTGATTTCGCCGAATTTAGAAGATTTCACGTATGATTAAGAATAAGTGTGTATTGACGGAAATGATCTAGTAATTGATTGACGTGATGTATCCTATTTATTCACTGTGTAAATTGAGGCTGGCTCAGAACCCCAGGCCTCGCGTATGTGTTAATGTGTAAGGTCAAGGCGTAACGAATTAGCCATTTGACTAACTAGGGTCATTATAGGACATGTGGAGTCGATTGATAGCCTTAGCGTCTGTTTAGCACTGATAGTGAAATGTGATAACGAGGGAGAATAATGAAGAATTAACTGTTTCATAAATAACGGGAAATTTAGGTTGTCTCTATTTATATTTATTTAAAAGGGAGAAAATAGCTCCAGAGACGTATGGGACGAATGAGGGATGTTATTCTGAGACCTATACAGAGAAGCATAGAGAAGAGTGTAGTGAGACATATAATCCTGTGACGCAACCCTGCGACGTATTAATTTCTGAAGAAGTATTTTGAGAGTGTCCTGAGACGGGTGGTAGAAAGTATCATCCCGAGATCCAAGGGTCTGAACAGCGACAGAGGAAGCAAAAACAGGCTGAGGACGAGCAGGTTATGAAATCGTACAAGACGTTGACTTCGATTGTTCACTCGATCCTATGATGAACTAAACCTATCAGTAACAGATCGGCTATCTTATTTAGATCTATTTGCGTTTTCTTTGTATTTCGGTGAAAGTTAAATTTCTAAAAGCAGAGTACATTCCTGATGTAATGAATTTTCACAGTGTTTGTATGTAATTGATTAAATTGTTTGTTTACATGTAAGGGGGCTCGTGTTGGTTTCTTCTATATACCTGCTCAGATCTCTATCTATTCCACCTATAAATTTCACCACTTATATTTATATTTACTCGAACCGGGCAATAACATCGAGGGCGGTCAACCCCTAGATAACGAAAACCAAATACGGAGGGACATTCACTCCCCCCGTGTAACAGACATATATGGCACTTGGATGACAAGGGAAATGGTAAGGTTAACATGTGATGGGCACTTAGGGGGGAAAAGGGATTGATGCGGTCAAAGGGGAATAGGAAATTGTTTTAAGTTTGAGTAGAAAATGCACACACACACACACGTTTTATTGTTTTGAGTGACGGTAGAAAGGATGATACTCTACTCTGGAGACGAATGCTGAGAGAGAGAGAGAGAGAGAGAGAGAGAGCTCCATTTTTGGTTCTGTTATTTTGATGGTATTATAGGACAAAGATAAATTGACACGAGTTTATCTTGCGTGTCTGAAGACAACAATATACAAAGCTAATACGTAATCGATATTCAAGATCTTGCGTGTGATATATTGGGCAAGCCCACACAAAACTAATATGTAATCAATATTCAAGATCTTGCGTGTGAAATATCGGGCAAGCCCACACAAAACTAATATGTAATCGATATTCAAGATCTTGCGTGTGATATATCGGGAAAGCGCACACAAAACTAATATGTAATCGATATTCAAGATCTTGAGTGTGATATATTGGGCAAGTCCACACAAACTAATATGTAATCGATATGGAAGTTTTTGCGTGTGATATATCGGGCAAGCCCACACAAAACTAATATGTAATCGACATTCAAGAGCTTGCATGTGATATATTGGGTAAGCCCACACAAAACGAATATGTGATCGATATTCAAGATCTTGCGTGTGATGTATCAGGCAAGCCCACACAAAACTAATATGTAATCGATCTTTAAGATCTTGCCTGTGATATATGAGGCAAGCCCACACAAGATATTGACCTCCTCTGTAAACAATATCAAGAAAAATACACATAATTTACGAAAACAGTTATTACATGTTGTCTCATGGTATTTCGGAGTTCGTGTGGAGTGTCTTGTTTTCTATCGTGAATACAATTCTCTTATATGCACAATATGTTGCGTCAATCATCTCTACATTTGCGACAAAGTCTCCGCAATGACATGCTTGTGCATCATACGCTTGCTCATAGGTCACTGAGCGCTTTGATCCTTTCTAGCTGGGGATACAAAACACTTGTAGCTTCCCACTCTAGGATTGGTGAAACCAGGAAACAGACAGATATCAGTTCCTTGCAATCTGTACTTAACATAAGATGTTCCATACTTTATTGGTAATGAAAGTGAACCATTTTGACTTAGGATCGATGCATTTCCCGAATGAACATTCCAACCGTTCTCAAGAATCAAAGAATTCGCTGTCAAGTTTCAGCACGACTGAACTTTCATTTTCAATCAATATTTGCAAGGCGCGTGTACGTTTTGAAAATATTGCGATCGTTTTCCACTTGAACGGGATCTCAACAAATTTTGCACGGAATCTCCAAATGTTGGTGCTATTCTTCTCTTTTCTGCAAAGATGCGCAACATTAGACATAGTTTAATACTCTTGCTTAGTATGTATGTATGTATGTATGTATGTATGTATGCATGCATGCATGTATTTTTGTACGTATGCTTATTAAAAGCTCATTTCTGTCTCCGTTAACTTTTCATTGTTAGAATCGTGCAGTATTTTACGATACTGGACACTTTAACATTGCACGCACGTGAACCACACGTGTGCCTAAAATAGTATAGTATCTTAGGAACTAATTTGTAAACAAACCATTTGCACTAATGTAGTGGACGTTTATGTTTGGTTGATTACGTTTGTTTGTGAATGAACTAAACCAACTCTTCAGTCCATTTTGAAGGCATTGATGATAAAGTTAACGATGTGAAGAAGCTGACTTAGTCAGAAACGAAACTCTCAAAAAACCACACGAAGAATGTAATATTCGCAAGGACAACATTAGAGGTGAGAGATTCAGTTAATTAAAATACCGTTTTTATCATCAAAGCAGTTATTTAGGAGACATATTGGGATCTTTTCGCAAATAAAATGGTTCAGAATATGACTAGTGCTCTCTTGGTTCTATGAAAATATAGCATAGAAAGGCATATTGAGGCCAAGTGCTATCTATCAGAGACGTACAATTTTACAAGTATGGCAAAAGACTAGATTCGAGAATGAAACGCAATGAAGTTTTCGGTACGAAACTAAGAGCATCAGAGCTAATAAGCTAGGACGACAAAAAAGTACTATTTCCGCTGGCAAATGGACCGTCATAAACCAGCTCTTTGCGATTTTCCCCGTGTGTGATACAACGTTTATTAACGAATCTACGGTTGTGTATTTATTTGTGTCTACAGCATAAATTCAATTACTTTTTTTCTTGTATTGTAATTTTGTATACATGTAATTAAACCTTACATAGAAAAAGAAAATGCATATATTATAAAAAGGTTGCTTAATTTATATGGGAAAAATTGAACTCGTTTTGTCGGATGAATACTGAACTCCCAAAGGTCGTGCATTATTAATCCATAAGACTCGTTCGTAGTTTCCCATACAAATGCAGTAACCTATAAATATTGCCCGGAGATACATGTCTGCACGTATGTATGTGTGCATGTGGAGGCACATACGTGTGTGTATATATCTACATATTTAAATTTCTAGTCTAATATAAGTCAACTACATATACATGTTTGTCTTTACGTCCGTATGTATGTATGTATGTATGTATGTGGTCATGTACTTGCATAACAATTTCGTTAATCGACCACCTGTTCAATCGTGAAATTTGTTATGTGTTGCAATAGTTATTTTTATCATGCAAAGTCAAAGCCAAAGGCATAAACACAGAAAAATTGAATATCTCCATGTTGAATAATGTTGAGCTAACATGCCATCAAAATAACCCTGAGCTCTAAGCGATCGTTAACTATTCAGCCATTGTAAATTAAAGGTTACTAAAATATGACAATACCAGATACACACATATATCTGGGAACGAAAGACTTTGTTCGCCGGTGGTGATGAGCATGGAAGGGGGTTCTGATTAGAAAGGTATGTGGTTTTCATGGTTAGAGTGCAGATTAGGCAATATATGCAAAGTTTGTCATAGTAAATACACAGCTTTGGAGGGATTCAGCGGTGTTGAGTTTGAAGATGTTCGTAAACTTTATCACTCATTAAAAAAGAATGTTATAGATCATAATTTCATGAAATAAGGAAAATACCAAAAAGTCAAACAACAAATAGTTTTAGATTCACGGAATAATGAAATGAACGAATAGAAAAAACATTTTAAGGACATTAAATACAAATACCTGGGAGAATAAAAAGTCTTTACCTGAATAAATGGTTTATTGAAACATCTATGCAACCCATCCCCAAAAAGCTGTAATTAGGTCGAAACGATTAAAACATGCCAAATCAGGAACACAAGCATGCAAGTGATATGGAATATTTTAATTTTCAAACAATTGGAAATCTACTTGAATATTATGTAATTAAATATTCTCTTTTGTGCACACACACACACACACACACACACACACACACATATATATATATATATATATATATATATATATATATATATATATATATATATATATATATATATATATATATATATGAAGAGAGAGAGCCATATCATCTCTCCATACTAACAGATAGGCGTATAGTTTTTTAACTTGTTTTTCTTCAAACATGCATTTTTGATATGTATAACGTATGCATGTTGTTGACTGATTCGGGAGTTTTCAGTTGGTTTAGTTTCGGACTCGTAATTCAATAGTTATGGTTTAGATATTCATCCAGGATAATCTGTGACGGTTGCCTCGATATATCCATGACAAGGACATTTGTATCATGTGCGATCAGCATGATGTAGCAACTAATGTGTACCAATTGCCGATAAAACCTGTTAAACGAAGTAAACAAGTCAGTGTTCTGTTGTGAGACCTATGCCATAACACATGCTAAGTCAAGAGGGCAACCATTTAAGGAATCGGTATGCTATAATAGAAACATTATAACAAACATATTTATTACAAATAAACCATCCCATTTACCAACCAGCTTGAACAGGTTCAGATCCCGGATCTGCAAGCATATGCTATTTTTTCTTTGTTCGAGTGTTTGCAAAGTTTATTAATATTGTGGGACTTATCTCTTAAAAACAAAACTAAGGGTGTTCAGTGCTGATACCCTCACCACCAGCTTCTTGATAGCATATATCCATTGTTACCTCTCGGATACGCACCTGTAATCAAGTTTCACGACTCTAGGTATCCAGTTATGTGTACAGTTTGTAAAAAACCGTTAGGTGAGCTCAAAATAGTAACTAATAACACTGGACAACAAATTTTTACAAAAGTCATGTTACTGAAATAAAATTAGTCAATTCTTATCAATTTTTATGTGCTGAACACGAATATGACAGTCAAATTGCAAAATTGGCTCTAGTTTTTTTGTAATCTGCAAGAAATTAATGTTTACATAACGAAATGCATTCCAATAGTAAAAGGTCAACTGTAATAGCCTACCTATAAAAAATCAAGTCATTGACTACATCTTAGATTTCTTCGCCTGTCTCTTGTACAGCTGTTCGGGAGCATCTCTGAGGAGTGTCCAGCAGTAGTCAGCCAGCATTGTAGTGGACCATTTTCCCTGGTATCTTTGTTCCATTGTTGCGATATCTTGATGAAAACGTTCGCCATGTTCATCACTAACAATACCACAGTTGCTAGGAAAGAAATCCAAATGGGAATGAAGGAAGTGAATCTTTAGAGACATATTGCAGCCAAGTTTCTTATACTTCATCAACATGTCTTCTACTAGTTCCTTATAGTTTTCTGCCCTAACATTTCCGAGGAAGTTTGTAGAAACTAGGCGAAAAGCATTCCATGCTTGTTTCGCGTCACCTTCCAGCAAGTTGTTGAACCGGTCATCTTTGAAAAGCTCTCGAATCTGAGGACCCACAAAAACTCCCTCTTTAATCTTTGCTTCGCTGAGTCGAGGGAATTTTTCATGCAGGTATCGGAATGCTGGCAAAGTCCGGTCAATGGCTTTCACGAAGTTCTTCATCAAACCTAGTTTGATGTGAAGGGGTGGTAGCAAGATTTTCTGAGCCTCAACCAGAGCTGGGTGTTGGATATTCTTCTCTCCAATGGCTACATTCTGCCTGTGAGTCCATTCCTTCCTCATGTAGTGCATTTCCCTTGCTCGGCTATCCCACTCGCATAAGAAACACATGTATTTTGTATATCCTTGCTGCAGTCCCATTAAAAGGGCAACTACCTTCAAATCACCACAGAGGTGCCAGCTGTACTTGTTATACTCAATGGAATTCAGTAGCTGCCTTAAGTTATCGTATGTCTCTTTCATGTGGACAGCATACGCTACTGGAATAGATGGAAGAATGTTTCCATTGTGCAAAAGCACAGCCTTGAGACTCAGTTTCGAAGAGTCCACAAATAGTCTCCATTCTTGTGGGTCATGAGTGATTTTTAAAACATTCATGAGGCCCTCAATATCGGAACAGAATATCAGATTACTTTCCTTTCTGAAGAAAGGCTCCAATTGCTGGTGGCGCTTTCGATATGCAGTAATTGTGACATCTTCTTCTAGAAGATTCCATTGTTGGAGTCTTGATCCTAGCAATTCTGCCTTGTTCTTTGATAAGTCCAAATCACGAATCAGGTCATTTAGTTCTTCCTGTGTTATTCTGTGTGGGGTTGATGATGCACCACAGTGAAAATCTGGATCACTGCATGCTGATGGACCAGGAGAAGAACAGGTCGACTCACCTTTGTCTTCGTCAGATGAATCAAGAGAATATTCTGCTGGAGGTTCTGCAATAGGAAGTCCCTCACCATGTGGAACTGGTCTCAATGCAGACGGAATGTTTGGGTAGACTATTCTCGACTTCTTTCGCTTCGTTATTCCGCCGGAAAGAGGAGGAACCAAGCAGAAGTAACAGTCATTTAGGTGGTTGCTTGGCTCTCTCCACACCATTGGGACTGCAAACGGCATTGATGACCTTTTGCAATTCAACCACTGTGAAAGCTGTGTTGTACATGTAGCACAGCATATATGCGGAGCCCAAGGCTTGTCTTGGTCACCAACCTTGCATCCGAAGTAAAGATGATATGCCTTCTTCACTTGAGAATTGATACTTTTCTTCTGGTTGGCAAATGTCACTTCCCCACAAATATAGCAAAAATTGTCCGCGGTATTAACACACTTTCGAGGCATTACTGTTCTTTATTGTACGTAAATGGATAAAATAATAAGTTTTATGTAACAGTAGCTTGAACTGTCTCGCACAACGTCTAAAATATTTTAAATGCTGAACCTATCTGATTGGGCTTTATATAGTACACTGCTTACGTCAGCTTCAGCAGCCGCCTGGCATTAGTATAATAGGCCTACACATGTATAGTACACTGCTGACGTCAACTTACTTCAGCAGCCGCATGGCATTAGTATTGCATTGCATCAGAAAATGATGCAATCAACTGTGGATGATGTGAGCATGATGGTATTATGCAATGTTACATCATTATTCCGGATGTTGCTGCAGTCCTACTGGAGAAATTTACACAGTGAAACATAGAAAATGAGGTATATGAATATCTTCAAAACGAGAGCCAATACAAATTTTTCACGGTTATATTCGTGTTCGGCACACCAAAATACTACAGATTAGGGCCTTTTCAAGTCAGTAATGATTTCACTGTTGACCAGTGTAATGTATACATAATGTGCACGTATACAGCACGGGATTAAATGGGTAAAATGCCTGCAGCAATTGCAAAAGAACACCTTCCCCTCGAAAATAAACCATTTCATTGTGTTTCGGCGGAAGTGGATCAACTGTACCTTTTGCTTAACCTTTAATTAGGCGTAACATGTAACTACAATCTTAGAATGTTCACTAGGAGTAAACACTTAGACTGCATATATGAATATGCTTTTAAAACGTGTGAACACCGAACCAGACAACTGCGTTAATGCAGCAGCTCGCCTCAACTTCTAGCGGCGAGTTATAATTCGCTGACGCTGCAAATTATCACGCATGGCTATATTAGTACGTATTTAATTAAAATGTGACCTAATAACTACAGGAATTTAATTTCGCTCACCAGGTTTTGGTTATATAATTTTGGACCAGTCTAATGCCATATATGGGTAAAAACGGATAACAAAACAGGTTTTATAACAAAACTTTCATAAGGATCTACAAAACACAATAATCGATTATTTGTAGAACATAATGATACTCAGCTTCTCTCTGGAACGTCTGAAAGGGGGTGGGGGTGGGGTGGGGGAATTGAAATGTTATGAACATTGACAAGATAACACAAATATTGGACCTAAATAATAACTGCCATTAAATCCTGGTCAGGTAACATGAAAACGTGTGTAAGATTCCAGTACCACTTATTACATTTTATCACAGAGATACTCAAGAATACTGTTCCAAATAATGAAAATGAAACTAAACCTAAAACACGCACTGTTTTCACCCCCGCCCCGGAAATTATATATATATCCAGGTACACACTGCCATGAATAAATGTATATAGTATAAATAAATAGATGCCATAATGCATTTTCAATATTCTAGAGTTCAAGTATGCTAACTCTAGCAAAATTTCTCAGATGAAGAATGTTGAGGGACAATAGGTCATATACACGACTTTAATAGTTAACATTTCCTTAATAAAAGAAGCTCTTTCACAGTCAGATGTAAAAATGGCGACATGAATAAACATTCTTGCTTACTGACCTGTAATCTCCAGTGCCTGAGCTTACAGAGCAGGATTTTGCGAACCAGAAGTTCGTATTTTAATTTGGTTTCTAAATTTGGAGGTTTGAGCCAGTTTTCTTTACTGAATAATGGGCGTTGCGTTTATCATCCAAACACCATTATGCACCGAATAAAATTAAACGTAAATACAATGCTAATGCTGCTAACACGATATTATCATCTATGAAACCTGATGTTGACATGTCCGATAAACATAAACAGATAGCATTTTGGAAATAGACATTAGCAAACAAAATCTGAATTCAACATTGTTCCAGTGAGAGCTGGAAATTGCTGAAAGCATCACGACTCAAATAGTTGGGCAAGCAACAGAGACATTTGTCAAGAACAAACACACTGGAAGATTCAATGAAAAAGTTACGGAAAATTTATCATTATGTAAACGGTTAGAACATTTAGTTAAACATAAAAAATGGTAGCACGTCCTGCTATAGTCGCATATGTTGCATTGTTTAAATCAACACCTACTCATCGAAATTTGATAGTGTGCTTTCAAAAACAAATTACCTTGGCACCCCGAGTGGCCGAGTGGTCTAAAGCGCTCTCCGTTATGGATCATTGCCATCTCACCTCTGTCTGCGTGGGTTCGAGTCTTGGATTCAGACAATGTGGGTATGTGAGAAAGCTTGCCAGTAGCTTCTCGTGGGTCGGTGGTTCTTTCCGGGGTTTTCCCGGGTTCTTCCTCCACCATTAATACTGGCCACCATGTATAGCCTATCGTGTGCTGAAAAATGGCGTTAAACCCTACAACAACAACAAAGCATTGGGGCATCTTGCCGCAGACATATAGCATGATATTATGATATGGAGAAATGCATCTAAATAGGGACACAGTCATCTGATTAAAGCCTTGTATGCAAGGTAGATCCGGGAGCAAATTATTAAGTGTGTGTACATATATATTTTCTTACTAGAGACAGCGTATGCTGTTAATAAGATCGACGATAGAATTGTTAGGGGTAAGGCAAACGTTTCACGTTATTATTTCATAGGATCACAAACAAGGAGAGGATGATGATTGTCGTAAAAAAGTCAATGTTTTAATCATAGTTTACAAATATTCTTTTGGGAATTATTATGCTAAAATATGTCAACACAAATTCCAGCTTTTCTCCCGTCTACCCTAGTTAGAATAAGATAGTCCCAAAGCAGACAATATAAAAACAAATCAGCCGACAAATCTACTGTGTAAGATTGACGGATTTAACTCGCTCCCTAATACCTTTTAAGTGGACCTATCTCGAGGTATATCCCTCCAGGTAAGGCATTTTATACATTTTTATTTATTTCTGATCTTTCAAACTGAGGCACAATTAGGAATATATATTATTTACACAATATGATTTCAGGGATGTCATTTCAACATTTTTCGGGGAGGTAGGGGCAAAACTTGACGGGCTTGTTAATTTTCGTATATAGGCTACAGCAATTTTACAGCACATGCAAATTCGGGGGTGAGTAATGCCCCCTGCCCCTCCCCCCCCATGACGTCCCTGTATGATTTCCATGTGACATATTAATTTGTTAGCTCAAAGAAAATTTATGTACGGCAAATTCTAAATTTTAGATCCTCGCTATTCACGATACCATTGCTATCGTGACGGCTTATGACCCTTAGTTTTGAAACTCGATTTTGTACCGATTTTGAGAAGAAGGTGGAGTTTCTTTCTGCACAAAAACCTTTCTCGACCCTACGATCTTGTCTGTTCGCTATCACGTTATTGTAAGGCTCCCTAGAGAATGTCTTAAAATTTAATTCCAATGCCCTAATTCCAAGGCTGACACAGACGGACGGACAGTACACCCCCTTTTTATTGTTGCTGTGTAAATATATCAAAGATTCGACAGTTAGTTTCACTTGGGTGCTTATAGGTACACGCTTTCAAATCGTGCGTGACAAGCTAGTTAAATACAACCTTGCACATTTGGCTGCATTTGCATGCAAATAGCAAATACGGCGTCCACACGTGGTTTGGTCTCATTAGAGCGCATCCTATCTAAGCGCCGCTCAGTGAGGCGCTGAAATTTTTTTCTTTCTCATTAGGGCTAATCCCATTAGGAAGCTAAAAATCTCACTAGAGCGCATTCACAATAGGGCGCGGAGAAAAAAATTAAGTTCAACAAAATTGAATTGTCATCACGTTTGATGTTATTTATATATATATTATAATATGTACAAAAAAACGGCGGTCTCGTCACTGTTAGAAAATAATTACTAGACAGAAACCAGAGAACCATCAATACACATAATTTTATACAACTATTATACCTTACACCGGTTTATTCTTTTTGTACGCAAATAAACAAGTAGATAAAAAATGTAATGCAAATTAAAATATATAAAGTGGTCATTCCTAGCACAAACACGATATTATATGAATAAAACAATATATATAAAATAAATATAAAGTTACAGTTAACACATGTGTTCTTCATTGTTTGCGCTCTAGTGATACTAGTTCTTCGCGCTCTAATGGGATGCGCCCTAATAAGATTAGCTCTAGTAGGACAAAAATACTTTTTGCGCTCTAGTGTGATAAGCTCTAATGGTCTGCGCTCTAATGAGACGTTACCCCAAATATATATCCATGTATTTCGAACAAATTTGAACACAGGTAAACGTAAGTGATAGTAATTTCTATAGATGGGGATGACACAAACAAACAGAGTAGTTGAATAAAACATATATTTAGCATATAAAATACAGTTTATATGGTCAGTCCTTATACATTATATACAGAATGAAAACAATAAAAACATAGTTTTTTGGATAAGCATGTACTTCGCATCATAATTCAACTAAGTAAAATATATAATTTATGTTTCAGTCTCAGTACCTTGATTCTCGCAAATATAACACAGAAGTCATCACAGCCAATACCAAATAACATGTCATTAATATAATAAATATTGTTTTTTAATTATACTGCAATCTATACTTACGAAATCTAACTAAAAGCGGTAAAATAACGTTGTTAAGTAAGTGTCTCCATCCATGAAATAATGCAGGTTGCTAGATCGGAATTAGTAAATCAGCAATATTTCTTTATCTTTTCTTATAGGCGTTACCACACGTGTAAACAGACAAATGTAATTCTTGCTTTTTACTGTCGTTTCTTTCTCCACACTCAGTATTAACGGTTCTATTTAGGTTCAGTATGGCAGTGACACCAGTAATTTTGATCTGTCTGTGCGGATTCCTGACATTCACAGATGCTACGTATCGTAAGTCTTCCGCATATTTACTTTCTTCAGATATGTATCTTTAATTACGACAGTGTTTCTTTTGTACCATTAAGTCGCCTTAGAGTATTAGATAAGTGTGTTATGGAATCATGTCAGTCATTATGTTCCGTACATCCCAGTTAACGAACAGGTAACACCTTTATTACTTCATAAACCTAACTATTGTAGCCAAACTTTCATTGTAACTGTGCAAAGCGATTCTCCTGAATACGATTATTGGACACATAGGCGATTGTTAATAACTCAATGGACTTATTAATCAGTTTCTGTTTATTGGAAATGCTTTTTATTCTTCGCAAACGTATATTGCCATACGTCACGTGACTTTCTTACACGCTTATCAGTCACGTGATCTTGTTATGCTCTTGTTGTAGTTCTAACACTTCAAGTTATAATAATGTTTGTTATTATTATTATTATTATTGTCATCCCCGCGTGTACGTAAGTATGTAATGTCGAATACTTTCTTTATCGTTAAAGCTAAAAACATTTTGGGTCGCTGACATATTTGTAGATACAGATTGTGTCAGCAGTTTTAGAATTTGGATCTCGCTTTTGGGGTTGGGGATTGAGGCTAAGGATTGTTTTCCATAAATGTCAAATAATTTGAATGGATAAGTGTTTTATGCACATGGAATTCGACTTCTTCACTAAACGTTTTTCATGTTATTTTAATCATCTATAGCTGCCAGCACCGAGTCCTGTAGCAGTTTGGACGATACTTGCTGCTTGACTGGCAAATGGCAAAATGAGCTGGGCTCTACCATGGAAATTACGACTTGTCACGAGGGCTCTTTGAATGGCAAATACAACAGTTCCGTTGGTCAGGCAAAAGCCTCGTATGAACTTGCAGGCAGATACACAATGGCTGGCCCTAACAAAAAAGACTACATTGTGGGATTTTCCGTTGCGTGGAACAATGCCGTTCTTGGTAACTCACAGTCCACGACAAGTTGGACTGGTATCTACTACGCGTCTGAGGGAATCATTCACACCCAATGGATTTTGACTAGGTACATGAAACCTGATGATTTGTGGGCAACCAGTCAAATCGGCCATGATGTTTTCAAACGAATTTAAGTCCATCGTAAAATCCGCTTTTATATTTCCTATTAATCGACCTTTTCTGCGTAATCATGTTGTAACCAAATAAAACAAAAAACACCTTTAGACATAAAAGTGAATAATATTCAGGGAACCTTTTAATATATTATAATGGAAGAAACTGACATATTTCAATAACTATGTAACTATAACACGCATCTTAATCTTTACATTACTTAAGTTATAGTAAATGTTAAAGTGGCACATTTTACAATAAATATATACTTATAAGAAATGCGGAAATTTCCTTTATGATTACCGTACAATGTAACAGTCTCATAGACGGAAAGCAGCGATATATTTAAGTACAATGTGAAATCGGTGTACTGTACAATCTATTTAGAAGTACAATGTGAAATCGGTGTACTGTACAATCTATTTAGAAGTACAACGTGAAATTGGTATACAAACAATGTATTTAGAAGTACAGTTTATGTGATGTCATACACTATGTCAAATACATGTTATATATCCTTTCTGGTTTTATGTTTTTATTATTATTTTGTGACTCGAAATGCAGTTACAGTATGGATAAAATAAATGCAGTCAAAATGAGATATTACGAATAATTTCGTATAATAAGAAGAAAACGATTTTCAAAGTATACGTACCTAGCAAACGAGGAGTGAACGATATTTACTGGGAATTGGAGGCAGTAAAATCTTGGGCATTGTGTGTAACGTTTTGGTATACTCACAAATGTGGTACGGTACAACTTGTTATGCGGTTTTACAACAACACGTCACATCATTTGATATGGAGAAAAACAATACTTCTTTCCTATAGCGAGGAAAAGGACACGATGTCCTTGCGATACGATGAGCAATTACATAGAAACACCCCACCGCACTAGTAAATATTGATTACTTCTTTACAAGAGAAGGTATTCGTTTGTAAATTAACAGATTTAAAAGACTATAAAATGTAAATAATAAGGAAATGACGTACTAAATATGATATGCCCACAAAATGAAATGACGCATTCATCTGTAAGATAAGCAGGATATCAGATTAGTAGTGCTTAAACTGTATATCTACAGTGTTCAGCTACTATTAACTTCCTGCATGCAGCAGGATATTCAACATAAATCATAAACATAATTAAAATAAGAGACTTATACTGACTATTTCTATAATGTATTAAAATGCAACATAGATCAGCAAACTTTGTAAATACAGTTTACTTGACAAATGAACTGGTCATATTATCTGCTAAGGTGGGGTTAATATTGTGATCTGCATTCAAATTTACTATTTATTTAGTAAGATACTGAAGCTGATGTAACACCCATTTATCAGGAAAATCCTGTGTGTGCAGAGAATCATGTTTATAGGAAGACACAGTTACATACGGACACAAGAAACTGCAAGCCCTTGTCAAATTTATTCACTTATAGATTTATAGTTTTCAATTTATTTAACTTCAAACCAAATGAATGTTTTGCTGCCTTGTGACATCCGGTTTTTCCAACTAGAATACCAGATCATTGTAATTTTAAAAAGGAGACATATATATGGTTTCTAGTGTATATCCTGTTACACAAAATAGATCGTCGTACTTTCGTTGACAATGTGAGAGAGATATATTCTGAATCAGACACATTTCTGGCATGAGCAATGAGTCAGTCTCTTTAATTCGACAATACATTCAGCATTAGTTTTATCTTTTTAAAGTCAAAGTAATGAAAACTTTTTTTCTAGTAATTCTACCTGAACGGAAAGGTGAGGAATGTGTTCATATGTTTATTTACCTATTTTCGCATGTCTGTGCGTCCATTGATTACATGCAAACTTCATATAAGCAGAGAGAGAGAGAGAGAGAGAGAGAGAGAGAGAGAGAGAGAGAGTAGTACAATGTGTAATTTGAGAGACATAAATATTACTTGGGGACAAAATAATTTAATATGGGAGTGACACTTGTGGGACAAAAGGAATTTAACAAGGGAAAGGCAATTGTGGACAATGGGAGTTTAACATGGGAAAGGCACTTTGGAAACAATGTGTATTGAACACCGGAAGGGCACTTGAAGGATATTTGAGGGACATTGTGAAGTGGCAAATTTTATGTCGATCTAACAAGAATACATTAGTTGAGACCAGACAACCATTAATTAGATTTATGGAGACAGGCGCGTATCATATCGCCATACTACCGTGTACGGTAATGTCCTTTAGAGGGAGAATTCTGTTCCTAATTAAACATTTGTTTATACAGCAGCCAGCCGGACAATTTAGGACAAGGAAAACTTCATTTTCATGGTAAAGTTGTCACAATTGAGAGAACGTTGAAACTCTGTTACTCAAACTACCAGGTCAAGTTGACCCTGACTTTGGCGCCTCTGGAAAAAGGCGGCAGAGATATTTGATTCTGATTGGTTACGTTAAATGAGAGGGCGTGTTCAACACAAAATTTCATAGGTTTTAATATCGCCCGCATCGAATTTTAATCAGTCTAAGCTTTTCCTACAAGAGGGGATCCAAAGGTTACGACTCCGGGAATTTGCAAGAAATTTCCGTAAAACTGTTGTCCAAAAAGGGGACGTTTGTCGAAAGGAACCGACGAACTAATTTACAGATTGGAGGGAGGAACGTTGAAAGCAAAGGTAGTATGACAATTCCATGTAATTTGTTGATGCCATATATAATGCTTTGCTGAAGTTATTTAATTGTATCTGCATGAATCTTTATTCTACATTCGTGTAATAATTTGCTTTATGAAGTATAACTGTGTTGAGTTTATGCATAGGAAGTTGTACATTAATCTTCTTTAGATAAGCTTGACGAATTGGTTGAATTTGTCGTCTTGTTTGCATAAGAATTATGTTCTAAGAATTTAATACATTACATTAGTTAATTTGATTATGAGAATCCGTGTGATTTCGCCGAATTTAGAAGATTTCACGTATGATTAAGAATAAGTGTGTATTGACGGAAATGATCTAGTAATTGATTGACGTGATGTATCCTATTTATTCACTGTGTAAATTGAGGCTGGCTCAGAACCCCAGGCCTCGCGTATGTGTTAATGTGTAAGGTCAAGGCATAACGAATTAGCCATTTGACTAACTAGGGTCATTATAGGACATGTGGAGTCGATTGATAGCCTTAGCGTCTGTTTAGCACTGATAGTGAAATCTTATAACGAGGGAGAATAATGAAGAATTAACTGTTTCATAAATAACGGGAAATTTAGGTTGTCTCTATTTATATTTATTTAAAAGGGAGAAAATAGCTCCAGAGACGTATGGGACGAATGAGGGATGTTATTCTGAGACCTATACAGAGAAGCATAGAGAGGAGTGTAGTGAGACATATAATCCTGTGACGCAACCCTGCGACGTATTAATTTCTGAAGAAGTATTTTGAGAATATCCTGAGACGGATGGTAGAAAGTATCATCCTGAGATCCAAGGGTCTGAACAGCGACAGAGGAAGCAAAAACAGGCTGAGGACGAGCAGGTTATGAAATCGTACAAGACGTTGACTTCGATTGTTCACTCGATCCTATGATGAACTAAACCTATCAGTAACAGATCGGCTATCTTATTTAGATCTATTTGCGTTTTCTTTGTATTTCGGTGAAAGTTAAATTTCTAAAAGCAGAGTACATTCCTGATGTAATGAATTTTCACAGTGTTTGTATGTAATTGATTAAATTGTTTGTTTACATGTAAGGGGGCTCGTGTTGGTTTCTTCTATATACCTGCTCAGATCTCTATCTATTCCACCTATAAATTTCACCACTTATATTTATATTTACTCGAACCGGGCAATAACATCGAGGGCGGTCAACCCCTAGATAACGAAAACCAAATACGGAGGGACATTCACTCCCCCCGTGTAACAGACATATATGGCACTTGGATGACAAGGGAAATGGTAAGGTTAACATGTGATGGGCACTTAGGGGGGAAAAGGGATTGATGCGGTCAAAGGGGAATAGGAAATTGTTTTAAGTTTGAGTAGAAAATGCACACACACACACACACGTTTTATTGTTTTGAGTGACGGTAGAAAGGATGATACTCTACTCTGGAGACGAATGCTGAGAGAGAGAGAGAGAGAGAGATCCATTTTTGGTTCTGTTATTTTGATGGTATTATAGGACAAAGATAAATTGACACGAGTTTATCTTGCGTGTCTGAAGACAACAATATACAAAGCTAATACGTAATCGATATTCAAGATCTTGCGTGTGATATATTGGGCAAGCCCACACAAAACTAATATGTAATCAATATTCAAGATCTTGCGTGTGAAATATCGGGCAAGCCCACACAAAACTAATATGTAATCGATATTCAAGATCTTGCGTGTGATATATCGGGAAAGCGCACACAAAACTAATATGTAATCGATATTCAAGATCTTGTGTGTGATATATTGGGCAAGTCCACACAAACTAATATGTAATCGATATGGAAGTTTTTGCGTGTGATATATCGGGCAAGCCCACACAAAACTAATATATAATCGACATTCAAGATCTTGCATGTGATATATTGGGTAAGCCCACACAAAACGAATATGTGATCGATATTCAAGATCTTGCGTGTGATGTATCAGGCAAGCCCACACAAAACTAATATGTAATCGATCTTTAAGATCTTGCCTGTGATATATGAGACAAGCCCACACAAGATATTGACCTCCTCTGTAAACAATATCAAGAAAAATACACATAATTTACGAAAACAGTTATTACATGTTGTCTCATGGTATTTCGGAGTTCGTGTGGAGTGTCTTGTTTTCTATCGTGAATACAATTCTCTTATATGCACAATATGTTGCGTCAATCATCTCTACATTTGCGACAAAGTCTCCGCAATGACATGCTTGTGCATCATACGCTTGCTCATAGGTCACTGAGCGCTTTGATCCTTTCTAGCTGGGGATACAAAACACTTGTAGCTTCCCACTCTAGGATTGGTGAAACCAGGAAACAGACAGATATCAGTTCCTTGCAATCTGTACTTAACATAAGATGTTCCATACTTTATTGGTAATGAAAGTGAACCATTTTGACTTAGGATCGATGCATTTCCCGAATGAACATTCCAACCGTTCTCAAGAATCAAAGAATTCGCTGTCAAGTTTCAGCACGACTGAACTTTTATTTTCAATCAATATTTGCAAGGCGCGTGTACGTTTTGAAAATATTGCGATCGTTTTCCACTTGAACGGGATCTCAACAAATTTTGCACGGAATCTCCAAATGTTGGTGCTATTCTTCTCTTTTCTGCAAAGATGCGCAACATTAGACATAGTTTAATACTCTTGCTTAGTATGTATGTATGTATGTATGTATGTATGCATGCATGCATGTATTTTTGTACGTATGCTTATTAAAAGCTCATTTCTGTCTCCGTTAACTTTTCATTGTTAGAATCGTGCAGTATTTTACGATACTGGACACTTTAACATTGCACGCACGTGAACCACACGTGTGCCTAAAATAGTATAGTATCTTAGGAACTAATTTGTAAACAAACCATTTGCACTAATGTAGTGGACGTTTATGTTTGGTTGATTACGTTTGTTTGTGAATGAACTAAACCAACTCTTCAGTCCATTTTGAAGGCATTGATGATAAAGTTAACGATGTGAAGAAGCTGACTTAGTCAGAAACGAAACTCTCAAAAAACCACACGAAGAATGTAATATTCGCAAGGACAACATTAGAGGTGAGAGATTCAGTTAATTAAAATACCGTTTTTATCATCAAAGCAGTTATTTAGGAGACATATTGGGATCTTTTCGCAAATAAAATGGTTCAGAATATGACTAGTGCTCTCTTGGTTCTATGAAAATATAGCATAGAAAGGCATATTGAGGCCAAGTGCTATCTATCAGAGACGTACAATTTTACAAGTATGGCAAAAGACTAGATTCGAGAATGAAACGCAATGAAGTTTTCGGTACGAAACTAAGAGCATCAGAGCTAATAAGCTAGGACGACAAAAAAGTACTATTTCCGCTGGCAAATGGACCGTCATAAACCAGCTCTTTGCGATTTTCCCCGTGTGTGATACAACGTTTATTAACGAATCTACGGTTGTGTATTTATTTGTGTCTACAGCATAAATTCAATTACTTTTTTTCTTGTATTGTAATTTTGTATACATGTAATTAAACCTTACATAGAAAAAGAAAATGCATATATTATAAAAAGGTTGCTTAATTTATATGGGAAAAATTGAACTCGTTTTGTCGGATGAATACTGAACTCCCAAAGGTCGTGCATTATTAATCCATAAGACTCGTTCGTAGTTTCCCATACAAATGCAGTAACCTATAAATATTGCCCGGAGATACATGTCTGCACGTATGTATGTGTGCATGTGGAGGCACATACGTGTGTGTATATATCTACATATTTAAATTTCTAGTCTAATATAAGTCAACTACATATACATGTTTGTCTTTACGTCCGTATGTATGTATGTATGTATGTATGTGGTCATGTACTTGCATAACAATTTCGTTAATCGACCACCTGTTCAATCGTGAAATTTGTTATGTGTTGCAATAGTTATTTTTATCATGCAAAGTCAAAGCCAAAGGCATAAACACAGAAAAATTGAATATCTCCATGTTGAATAATGTTGAGCTAACATGCCATCAAAATAACCCTGAGCTCTAAGCGATCGTTAACTATTCAGCCATTGTAAATTAAAGGTTACTAAAATATGACAATACCAGATACACACATATATCTGGGAACGAAAGACTTTGTTCGCCGGTGGTGATGAGCATGGAAGGGGGTTCTGATTAGAAAGGTATGTGGTTTTCATGGTTAGAGTGCAGATTAGGCAATATATGCAAAGTTTGTCATAGTAAATACACAGCTTTGGAGGGATTCAGCGGTGTTGAGTTTGAAGATGTTCGTAAACTTTATCACTCATTAAAAAAAGAATGTTATAGATCATAATTTCATGAAATAAGGAAAATACCAAAAAGTCAAACAACAAATAGTTTTAGATTCACGGAATAATGAAATGAACGAATAGAAAAAACATTTTAAGGACATTAAATACAAATACCTGGGAGAATAAAAAGTCTTTACCTGAATAAATGGTTTATTGAAACATCTATGCAACCCATCCCCAAAAAGCTGTAATTAGGTCGAAACGATTAAAACATGCCAAATCAGGAACACAAGCATGCAAGTGATATGGAATATTTTAATTTTCAAACAATTGGAAATCTACTTGAATATTATGTAATTAAATATTCTCTTTTGTGCAGTTTGGTTTTTTGGAGTACATTTTTAATGTCGGTGCGCTATTTTAACAGACCGGACTTTGCTAATTAATACATTGTTAAGATTAGCATATGATGCAACATTTAAATATATTTAGTATTAAATTATAGTTTATTGACAGACAGGGTTGATCAATGAGAGTAGTACCAGTAGACGAATCGTGATTAATTAGCGTCATGTATGATATACAAAGAAAGTATAGCTATGTCCATCTCGTACAGGACAGGGATACCAATTGTCAATATCAAGGTCATTTTGCCTGAAAATATGGAAATGTTTGGTTGTCTGGACCATAGTTTTGACTGAAATTAGTCTTGTGCATTAAATAGCAGGCAATTTCAAGTTACGAAATGTGTGCACTTTACACACACACACACACACACACACACACACATATATATATATATATATATATATATATATATATATATATATATATATATATATATATATATATATATATATATATATATGAAGAGAGAGAGCCATATCATCTCTCCATACTAACAGATAGGCGTATAGTTTTTTAACTTGTTTTTCTTCAAACATGCATTTTTGATATGTATAACGTATGCATGTTGTTGACTGATTCGGGAGTTTTCAGTTGGTTTAGTTTCGGACTCGTAATTCAATAGTTATGGTTTAGATATTCATCCAGGATAATCTGTGACGGTTGCCTCGATATATCCATGACAAGGACATTTGTATCATGTGCGATCAGCATGATGTAGCAACTAATGTGTACCAATTGCCGATAAAACCTGTTAAACGAAGTAAACAAGTCAGTGTTCTGTTGTGAGACCTATGCCATAACACATGCTAAGTCAAGAGGGCAACCATTTAAGGAATCGGTATGCTATAATAGAAACATTATAACAAACATATTTATTACAAATAAACCATCCCATTTACCAACCAGCTTGAACAGGTTCAGATCCCGGATCTGCAAGCATATGCTATTTTTTCTTTGTTCGAGTGTTTGCAAAGTTTATTAATATTGTGGGACTTATCTCTTAAAAACAAAACTAAGGGTGTTCAGTGCTGATACCCTCACCACCAGCTTCTTGATAGCATATATCCATTGTTACCTCTCGGATACGCACCTGTAATCAAGTTTCACGACTCTAGGTATCCAGTTATGTGTACAGTTTGTAAAAAACCGTTAGGTGAGCTCAAAATAGTAACTAATAATGTATACATAATGTGCACGTATACAGCACGGGATTAAATGGGTAAAATGCCTGCAGCAATTGCAAAAGAACACCTTCCCCTCGAAAATAAACCATTTCATTGTGTTTCGGCGGAAGTGGATCAACTGTACCTTTTGCTTAACCTTTAATTAGGCGTAACATGTAACTACAATCTTAGAATGTTCACTAGGAGTAAACACTTAGACTGCATATATGAATATGCTTTTAAAACGTGTGAACACCGAACCAGACAACTGCGTTAATGCAGCAGCTCGCCTCAACTTCTAGCGGCGAGTTATAATTCGCTGACGCTGCAAATTATCACGCATGGCTATATTAGTACGTATTTAATTAAAATGTGAATTAATAACTACAGGAATTTAATTTCGCTCACCAGGTTTTGGTTATATAATTTTGGACCAGTCTAATGCCATATATGGGTAAAAACGGATAACAAAACAGGTTTTATAACAAAACTTTCATAAGGATCTACAAAACACAATAATCGATTATTTGTAGAACATAATGATACTCAGCTTCTCTCTGGAACGTCTGAAAGGGGGTGGGGGTGGGGTGGGGGAATTGAAATGTTATGAACATTGACAAGATAACACAAATATTGGACCTAAATAATAACTGCCATTAAATCCTGGTCAGGTAACATGAAAACGTGTGTAAGATTCCAGTACTACTTACTACATTTTATCACAGAGATACTCAAGAATACTGTTCCAAATAATGAAAATGAAACTAAACCTAAAACACGCACTGTTTTCACCCCCACCCCGGAAATTATATATATATATATATATATATATATATATATATATATATATATATATATATATATATATATATATCCAGGTACACACTGCCATGAATAAATGTATATAGTATAAATAAATAGATGCCATAATGCATTTTCAGTATTCTAGAGTTCAAGTATGCTAACTCTAGTAAAGTTTCTCAGATGAAGAATGTTGAGGGACAATAGGTCATATACACGACTTTAATAGCTAACATTTCCTTAATAAAAGAAGCTCTATCACAGTCAGATGTAAAAATGGCGACATGAATAAACATTCTTGCTTACTGACCTGTAATCTCCAGTGCCTGAGCTTACAGAGCAGGATTTTGCGAACCAGAAGTTCGTATTTTAATTTGGTTTCTAAATTTGGAGGTTTGAGCCAGTTTTCTTTACTGAATAATGGGCGTTGCGTTTATCATCCAAACACCATTATGTACCGAATAAAATTAAACGTAAATACAATGCTAATGCTGCTAACACGATATTATCATCTATGAAACCTGATGTTGACATGTCCGATAAACATAAACAGATAGCATTTTGGAAATAGACATTAGCAAACAAAATCTGAATTCAACATTGTTCCAGTAAGAGCTGGAAATTGCTGAAAGCATTACGACTCAAATAGTTGGGCATGCAACAGAGACAGTTTTCAAGAACAAACACACCGGAAGATTCAATGAAAAAGTTACGGAAAATTTAACATTATGTAAACGGTTAGAACATTTAGTTACACATAAAAAATGGTAGCACGTCCTGCTATAGTCGCATATATTGCATTGTTTAAATCAACACCTACTCATCGAAATTTGATAGTGTGCTTTCAAAAACAAATTACCTTGGCACACTGCTAGATTTCCATCGAGTTAGAAATCTAGTGAGACGTTGGAGACTAGTCTTTCATTTGGTATCAGACTCTTACGGAATATGAAACTATCAAGAGATTTGTTTGCAACATATATAAAGGGGAGGTAAATTAAATCGGTTGGTATTCCATATTGTCGTGAACTTTATTTAAATGCAAGGCAAGAAGAATTTACATAAAATTACAGCTTTTACATAATATATAGTATGATTTGTTAATTACCATAATAATAAAGTTATTACTTGTGAAAATAGAAGCATCGTATCTTCGAAGGTATCTCTTAGCTTCTCATCTTGATTAATCGGCACTATTATTAGTTGCGTCGTGATCAAATATACATACTTATATCGTTTGCATGCAATAAAACATACATGTCAAGTAGAAACCCTTAAACTTACATTTTTAATTTCTTATAAATTTCACTGAATCTATCCGCAGAGACCATTTAATACAGACTGAAAGGATATGATCAAACTGGGATAAAGTAAACTGAAAGGATTTGTATAAAGACGATTCCTCATGAGGGTTGTATATTCAAGAAAACGACGAGCTTCCACAGGCAATATTCAGCCAGTAAAGGCCCTGAAATATAATATTGTTGCCGTTTAGGGCAGCAGCTGTCATCCATGTTTGTTTGAATCTTCTTCGGGCACCATTAGAGTGCAAGGGTGAGTTTTAATGCACAAGTGTAATGCCATATTCACCTGCCAAGTACAAAGATCATAAAAAATAAAATGGACAGGTGAGGTCAAAGAGGTCAATTTACAAATAGATATATTCAGGCAGATTATAAAAACATTATTCACTTGACCAGAGAAGTCAATGGCAGTTCATAGCCACCCTAACTCCCAATTTATATATGCAATTTTCACATCCGAAGGTATTTTGTGACACAATGTGATGCTCACAGTGCAAATGCAAGCCCATTTCCTAGGTTATAATTCCGGAAAAAACAGTCTGTACTAAATAGGCTGATGCAGTTCAAACCGGTTGCTATCCAAGCTGATTTAGAGATGTTCTATTTGCTCCGAACCACAATCGTTATTGCAATGGGTGACATGTTCCTCTTCCTGCTAAACAATAACATATGACAAGGTCACATCATAGACGTATGTTAAGAAATTTGATAGGGGCCTATTTAGCAAATTATCTATTGCCACCTTTATGACAAGGGTATATCGGTTTTGCCTTTTAAATTTCAACATATTCAACACGCCTAATGGTTCAAGCCTTTGGTCATAGCTTGTAAATCATGAAATTCATATATAGCTTAACTGTGCTCAAAAGTCAATATAATTGACATAGGGAGACTTCATAATGTTTGGAGATCATTTAATCTAAATCACTGGATTGATGAATTCGGAGCATATTTATCTATGTTGTAATGCTGTAGTGCTTAGGTTTCGATTTGAGTTAGCAAAAACAACTGTATCTTATTTACTCTTACTCCCATATTTTAAAGGCCGAATTGTTCGGAATAAACGAAAACAGATCCAAGAAAGGAAAATTCTTTTATGCGGACAATTTTTATACCACAAAATATGTACAACATATATGTATTTGCAATATATTCATTGTCATCCAGCTATTTTCTCATTAATTATGGAACACTATGAATAAAGTAGTTTTAAGCTGTTTGTGACTTTTCTGCTTCTTGATTAAAGTACAAAAAGGCATGTCTAAAACAATTTGTTAAATGTTATAGTGAAACTAATGAACTATTACTCAAAGTGGGTGACACATATAGAAGCTGCATCAAAATGCATCGTCTTATTAATACGTTATCAGCTGTGTTAGCATGCTGCTAATATACGCATTTCCTTCGCACCATGAAGGAGGGAATGAATGACAAGATTTTTTTAGAGATTATTGTTTGATACATACTTCATCTTGTCTTACAGCTGCATGATACAAGTTATAAATAGAACACCTAGAACATCCCATAGTCCGCTCCATACCAATCTCATTCATTTAGTACATGCTTTCAACTTTTGTGTCCTTCCTGTGATTATGTAAAGTACTGACTCGATACTGGTTCATGACAGCAAGTAAGAGTGTTTTCACGTTTTAAGAATTCAAGATCATCACACCAAGAATAAACGCATGAGATTTTGTACAGATCGTTGTCTGGTGAATCGAGGCTTTTTTTGTGGTGTTAAGGACAAAGACAAAATCCACAACAAGTATAATATAAACCATAGACCCTGAAGTGTCCTCCTGCTGTAATGGTGATATGATTCACGGACGCATGTTTGACGGAAGCTTCACATCGTTATTGCCAGGTTCGTATTTCACTGGACTAATTACTCGGTAACCTTGAAATGTTGTATATCATGGAAGCGCTGCTGCGATGTAAACTCAGAAAATTGGACTTGTAGCGCTTACGATGTAGCTCCAGCGGCGATAGCAGCTGTGAAACGGTTTGGGCCTTTTCATAATCTGTAACTGCACGTGTGTTTTCGGTCTGCCAGGTTCCTGAAGAAATTTTGATATGTAATGATATTGCAGTTGTACGGAAACGTTTCACGGTCGGAGCAGCTCATGTGGAAGAAATCCTAATAGCACAATAACGCATTCCTATGCTGTACCTCTCGGTACCCTTATTATTGCGCGGGTTTCTTGACTTGCTTGACAGTTATATGATGCTGGCTTATAAACTTGCTTTAGCCTATCTTGCGGGTGTCCCAAAGTATTAGTATAGCTACGTGGTTCTCTTTATTCTTATGGTGGGAAATGCTTAAGCTTATACTCAGCATGCCGTTATATAATGAAAAAATATTGTCTAATTTCTTTTTGGTAATATTATGTATTTTAGTACTAGCATCATGGTCTTTAATCCCTTTCTTATTTGGCAACATTGGGCGTTTATGTAATAACAACGTCTACGGCTTTCTTCGTGACTAGAACCGTTGTCAAGTTTTCATCGTCGTTCGCGATAATAATTGAGGACAGATCCGCATTTTCGAAAGAACTGATTACTTCACTTGATCATGATACCACATTTAAAACATATTTGAACTTGACTTTTTAGCTTTCCTTTTCTGGGGTTCCTAACATATTCTTTCCTAAAGAAATTCAGCCATTAACCTCGGTTTTTAAATATCTTCGGAGAGATATGAATAAAATACATATGGTACTTTTTATGGAAAATCTCCGCAAAAAAGTGGAATATAATTTTCGAAAAAGAAGACGAAAGAGCTTCAATTTTGGCACCACGGACTTCAAATATTCTTTGAATGTTTTTTAAAATTTATTTATTGCCTTACTGGTCATCTATGAGCAAATATAGGACGCCTCATATCCTTTCTTTGCACGTTCATCGACATTGTGAACACACATATTTTCTTAGTTCCATAATCAGTCTACAATTTGAATAAGATAAAGCATATAACTTGCAACTTTAAATTTAAAACAGATCTCCTTCATCTTTCTGAGCAGTTACTGTGACACATGATATTATAACTTCAACATAGGTAATTGTTTTCATTTGAATGAAATCACCGGAATGTCCATTAAAATCTCCAAACTGGCCGTATCACCCAAACATATCAATTTAACCATCGCGTTATCAATATGAACTATAACACTTCAATTCAACCAATGTTATCTATGTTAAACTCTAATACTTTAATTCAGTCATTTGTTCAAAAGTAAAGTTTATCGCTTGAATTGAACCATCGTTGTCAATATGACCTATAACACTTCAATTCAACCATTGCTTCAATTTAACCATCGTTATCAATATGAACTATAACACTTCAATTCAACCACTGTTATCTAAGTTAAACTCTAATACTTTAACTCAATCATTTGTTCAAAAGCAACGTTTATCGCTTCAATTGAACCATTGTTATCGATATAAACTCTATCGCTTCAGTGTAGGCATTGTTATCAATATAAATTCTAGCCATTCAATTCAGTAATTCTTATAAAAGAATAAAGATTGCCTAAATATTTCGTGCTGAATAATTTAATGTTTGTCCCAAAATTTGAATTTAATCCTTGTTCTGACTTAGTGATCTTTATGTGTCTTCAGGCTGCTCTGAGATTCTGACATTCGGACCATCCTAATGACAATCCTTCTTTTTATCTACAAAATATTTACACAATTTCTTTTCTTTTTCATACTCTGCAATTTTTGTCGCACTGCTGCTGACTATGTTTTGTATACCTTTGCGATATTGTTGTTTCCTCCGTCAGTGTTTAACCCCCTTTCTTCCTAATCACATTTTTTTGGTAAATTGTTTTTGTTTCCGAGGATATATTGGTTTTCATACTCGTGTCATTCGAAAGTAAATGTACATGTCACCAGAAGCACCACGGTCTATTTTGAATATGTTACTTAATGCTGACATTTTACATCTATTTTCTATGTGTTTAAACTTCCCCTCCTAAGAGGTTTAGCTAGTTAACTTTTAAAACGCTGATGCTGATGATATGATTGGATATATGTTCCATGTTTGTACATTACTAATATGCAGATTACATACGAACTAATTCAGTTATTTGACCGCGCAATACATTCAACTGTGAGTTTGTTGTTATCACGAAAAAACTATTCTCCAGCAAGTTTTATTCTTGTTTTATTTTGATATCAACAATTTTGTACGGTCTCTTAACCTCGTACAAAAATCTCTGTTGCCGTCACATTTGTTTTAAGTTGAATTAATTTGTCGTCGTCTGGTAGGTCAAGTCACGTGTTGTAATGTGAAAGAGCAGAAGTTATGGTTTTATTTTTTATCATATATTCAATCATGGGATGGGTATTTTACGGTCGTAGCACGCTATATTGAATGTCATTGTTGTTCGGGTTAATGGCAGTTTCAACAAATTCAAAAGTAGAACTTAAAGCTGTCAGTTTTCTCATTTGGAAGCACACATATAATTTCTGAACAGATTTAATACCTTAATGGGTAGTTTTATGTAATAAATGTCAACGTCGTTTAATGATTATGTCCGAATTTTATTTTATAAAGTAATGCTTGGAATTTTTCACCATAAATCTTCAAACTATACATACTTTGTTTACTGCTTGAATATAATACAATTTTATTTAATTACTTAGTCTAGTGGTATTGGCAGTTTGTGTATTTGTTTCTAAAATATTTTGTACAATAAAGGGCAATAAGTTACTGTAACTTTATTTGTAAAAGTCTTTTTTTAATACACCCGTTAAACATAGCACAGTCATACTTCAAAATGCCAAATATACACATTCATTCAAGATGGTAACTGGAAATAAAAAAGATCAGTAATAATTCAAATTGTCAGCAATCGTGGTGAATATGCTATGTGGAACTATTGGATATTGGGATAATTTCTCGTGCGGATGTTTCTTGTGTGTGTTCAGGACATAATCCTCTCAAGATAAAATCTGAACCCCACCCCAACCCCGGACAATACCCCCTCGAAAAATGAAAGATACTCTCCCACAGTGGAAGTTTTTAAACTTCTAAACCGTCCAAAAATATATTGGCATATTTTGAAAAAGGTTAGGGAAAAAAGATGACACGTGACATATCATAAATATATAATCTTTTTATGGAATTTCATATTTATCCAATCCAATTTTGGCTTAGATTGTAATTCCTACCTAACTATAACAACAATGGTCAAATACAGTAAATTCAGTATTTATGAAAGCGATGGGACAACGCACATACGCGTGTATTGCGTTTTTAGATCAAAACAATCGTTTGGCATCTTAATCTCCTTGTCTGTAAAGATTTAATATCTAGCCCGCACACTATACGTATTTTATCTACTAAAGGGAAGCCGACACAAATCTTCAGAAGGTCCAGTACGATACACAAAGGTATATATTTGTCATGGTTTAGAAAGCTTAAAAATGATTAAACATAGGATATGGGTAGGGGTATTATGTCATGTCCTTCAGGTGCAATTTGTCCGAAGGGAGGTTCTGTACCGCGAATCCTATACTTCTCGGCTGTCACCAATACGCAGGGGACATAAACCACATACTTTTGGCATCTGTTTCACATGATTCATACACATTGTATTATCATATTATACGTATTACGGTGGGGGGTGATTAGGGGATCACTTTTATTTGTATAGTTAACATACTGTACGACAGAGGTCGAATTAATAATACTAATACTACTACTACTACTAATAATAATAATCACTATGATGCCATTAGATCAAGGCAGACAATTCGTTCTATACTGTTTCTAAGATAAAAAAGTTTTTTCTCCTTGGAAGCAAACTATTGCATCTGCTGAAATAAAACAGTTATATACGGAAAGTGTAATATGGTATAATATAGTCAATCATATATCAGACATACATTAAAGATTGAAATAAGTTTGATATACCGTGATATGTGTGTATTAGGATTTGATGTCAGCAAAATATTGGCTTCAGAGTGCCGATTGAAAGTAAAGTTCTAATGATATAGATAAAACAAAGTGCTAAAAACGAATATATATATTTTTTTAAGCATCCTAAAATAAGGTAAAGCTGAAATACTAAAAGGTAAACCCTGAATATCTATAGATACGAAAGTGAAATATATGTTTCTTTTTGTCGTTTATTCATTACATTACTACACTAACTGATGTCCAGAGAGCCATCGTGTTTCGTAATTAAATCGCTAGGCTACACTAGTGGCGTCCAGATCTAATTCCTGCGAAGACCAGCCACGTTCCTTTGTATTAGTGAGACTGTATTTTTATTAAATTCATTATAATATTGTTTCATGTCATTGTCAATATTATGCTAATTATGGTTTCAGCATTCCATGAAACCAAATAGAAACGGATTATATATTTATAACTTTGATCAGTGTATATATTAGAAATTATCTGTTATACTATAATTATGCAAGTTTGATGTGTATTGTGTGTTTAATTTTTTGGTTCATGATTATAGATTGTAAGGACCTACGTGACTAGCGACAGTCATATTGTAAACTATATGACAATCAATATTGTAAACAACATCATACATAAATAATATTTGTCTATAATCGTAGGCCTTGTCTAAAGATAATTATTACTTCTAAACCCGTTTCATTCATTAAACGTACAGTCTTGATTCTGACCTTAGAAGGTTCAAGAGACGATTTCGCCATGAAGATAAAAAGTATTTTCCAAAAATGTCTATTCTAGCTAGGTCCAATGGAGCGGTAAAGTTGTTTACTCATTTCTATCTTAACATCTGTAGTGGAGTCTGTCTTGATGTTGTGTTCAGTGTTTATTCTAGAAGATTTATGTTTTCAAATTGTTCAGTAGAATAAAAATGTGCCAAGGGGATGCCGGTTCGAATTCTACAATTGGACAAGCCAGAATCAGCTGCAGTAGTGCTCCTTGTGCAAAGCAGTTTACACCAATTGCTTCGGTACTACATAACCCGCTTGTCTTGTTGTGCCGTAAAAAACCATACAAAACCAAAGGTAGGTTTTCATTGTTGTTTTCATTTTATGCAATTGATACAGCAGCAGAGGGGGCGAACAGACCAAGTTTTTACATCAAAATAAGGCTTCTACGGCGGTAAAAAAAATTACAAGTGTCAATACAGGAGCGCGAACAGACCGAAATAAGCCTTGCAGAGGGGGCGAACAGACCACTTGTCTGAAACGTCATTTGCTTAAAATAAAAGCTTCCTCCGAAATATAAAAATAAGGCCACTGACGCTAAACCAAAGCGTTTAACTTGACCGAGAGTTTCTCTAATTGGATTACTTTATTTTTGTCGAAATTTGTGTTTACCCACCGGACGTCTCATTGAGGTCCCGCCCCCTCTGCTGCTATAAATTTATCCAAAAATTTTATCAAGTCCAATACGATATCTTGTTCTACGATCATGCAAATTTATTGTTATAAACCTGCACTGGGATGACTGTGCTCGTGAAAAGAAATTTCTGAATTTAATTATATCCATGTCACCGCTACACCAAGTTTGATGAATATTTCGCAACGTATTCGTATCGACTCCATTAAACATAACTAAAATATTACAGTTATCTCTGATCACTTTTGATATTTGTGTGTATCACTGAATAACATAAATCACATCAGTGCTTTTATGTCTGCCACGTGAAAATATTCTAGCAGGATTTGATTGTTTGTCCAGCATCACATCATCGTAATGAACTAAATTATTAATAAATCCGTCTAAAACATCAACACTGGGCGCTTCATCAATAACGGTTATAAACTCGATAACATCGTTATCTTCGTCCAATAATCTTTCGTTTTCATTAAAATCTTTAAGTACATCATAGCATCTGTGATCATCAACTGACGGAGATACTAAATACAACTTATCCCACTTTAACCATGTCATTTTCAGATTAAGTAATAATTGCGTCTTACACGATCCAGATGGACCTATTATTATCATTCTGATGGAATTCGGTAACGCAGGATGGTGTTTAACTGGCTCTTGCTTTCGTGTCGCTGAGAAATCAATTATATCCATATTATAAATAATATGAATTTATATTGTTTACGCTGTAGAGCTAAAACTCCAACTAATGATCTATCCACTGTTACAACAAAAAATAAAAGAGTAGCATACAGTGGAAGATGTGCAATATGTAACATAATTTTTGTTTCGTTTTTACCCAGAATTCAACGTAAAGACGGTGGTGATATTGCTACATTAATGTCAAAGTTACCAGGTATTCCCTCGGCTAAATACCCAGGAGAAAAACATCTACCAGGATATAATTATTGTGGTCCTGGTACTCGACTTGATATCAGGCTTGACAATCAGGATCAACCAAAACCAGGTGAATATCCCATAAATGATATTGATAAAGCATGTCACGTTCATGATGTGGCTTATAAAAATAAAGATCTACAACCTAGGCATATTGCAGATGTGAAGTTAATTCATTCGCTAGATTCCATAAAAAATAAAAATATCAAGAATCATTAGCTAATTGGTTGGTAAGATCCGCGATGAAAAGTAAGCTGGCGTTAGGGGCTGGTAATTAATTAATCAATTATTATAAATGGAATCATTTTATTATAGTCCAAGGGGATACTAGAGGGGTAGAGCAGCATTTAGTAAACTCGCTGATGCAGCAAATGTCACGCGTTCTGCCGCCGAAGCGTGGTTAGCACGACAGGCAATATAGCAAATTTACCTACCATCACCGAAACGAATTCAGTACGCACATTTCGATGTTAGCGTTCCTAATGAAGTTCATCAAGCAGATATTTTGTTTTTAACACACGATACTATCAAAATTGGAAAATAACGTACAAATACGCGTTAACTGTCATTGACGTTGCGAGTAGGTATAAAGAGGCAGAACCATTATCAACTAAAACAGCGACTGAAGTTTCTTCTGCGTTTGAACGAATTTATCAATAAGGACCCTTGCAATGGCCACAACTATTACAGGTTGATCCTGGCAAAGAATTTCTTGGTCCAGTATCATCGTTAATGAAGCAACATAATGTCAAAATCAGACGAGGACACACTGCAATTCATTGTGATCAGGCAATGGTTGAACGATACAATCGAACACTTGCTGAGCGGTTATTTGGATATCAATACGCGAATGAATTCATTCAAGACAAGAGATCTCGCGAATGGGTTGCAAGATTACCAAGTGTGATAGCCGCGCTAAATAACGAAATTATTCGAATAACCAATATGAAACCCATTAGTGCAGTCACAAAAAAAAAACATATACCAATACAACAATGTAGCTTTTCATCGCAGCCAGTACTGGGTAATATTACTGTAAGATATTTATATGAACCCGGTGAACCTGAAGGTGGTAAAAAAAGAACGACTGATCCTATTTGGAGTATTAAGATGCACACGATATCTAACATAGTAAGATCTAGACCCGCAATCTATAGTCTGGATTCAACTGCTCCTCAGCGCGGGTTCACGCGTGAACAATTACAAATAGTTCCTGAAGACACACAATAACCACCCAAATCACTTAACTAGAACCCCTACTACGATTACACTCAAGACAGGTCAACATCGTGTTTTCTCGTGTATGACCGCGGCTATCATTTTTTCTATCTACGGTAAATTGTCTTGGATCATTTTTCAGATACCGCTATAACATTATACAATTACAACTCGCACAGTGATTATTCTGCTGCTGTTTCAGCGTGTTAATAACTTCAACGTCAAGATTAAAGTCGCGTTTGTTTTTTATGTCACTTTGTTTATAACCAGCCAATTTTTTTCTTATTATATCGTTGTCAATATCATCATTGATCACTGACGAGTCCATGACGATTCTCCGTAGTTGAGATATTCTTCTAACTCTAGATACTGCAAGATAAACTAAGTTGGACCATTCTATACGATCATCGAGATCCAAACAACTGTATCAGTAATAGTTAACCCTTGAGATGAGTGAATCGTCATCGCGTATCCTAGCGTCCACGGAGATTTATTTGTTTTTAGCGCATCCTCAACAACACTGACATCAACTGCGACAACATCATTTAATACGAGATTTTGTTTCTCGGTCTCTCCTGGTATATCAACGTCAATATTCTGCCGTCGCGTGTCTGCTGGTCAATAACACAGCGGCTCTGGCAACGTTGGAAACTTGTCTTTATGTAAATGAAACAACCGCTGTTGAAGTGTATCACGAACTATCTTTCTACTTGCCACTATCAAATCATTTGGTCTCCACGTTTGCAGAAAGTCGTTCATAGAGGTTTCTGAAATCACTTCACGCATTACTTCACACTGAGGTTTATTCGGCTGTAGTCTGATTAATTTTTTTTATCTTCGAGTAATAATCAACAAAATCTTTTAGCCAATCATGTGGAGATGGTCCAACAAAAGGTGGTGGTTGACCGTGATCGCCGCACATGGCCACAGCAGTATTTTTTTGTTAATAGCCAATTAAGAAATGTTTTTAATGTTTCTAATGATACTGTACATATTTCATCCCAAACGATAATCCTTAGAATATATTTCTCTCCCATTCGATCAGGAGTCCATGCGTCACCCTTGTATCTAAAAAAGCTGTGATAGGTACATGATTGCACTCCTCGTTGTTTCATCTCTCGCGCGAGTCTATGTGTAGGTGTTAAAACAATCATATCTGAGTTCTGAAATAGCTCGATTGCTCGAGTCGTCTTACCAGAACCTCCCGGTCCGTTTAGATAAACCGTTTTATTTCTGGTTATTGGATCGTACACCGATGGTGCAGATGATTATTTTGATATCTGATTATTTATCAGGTAAATATCTTTAATCGTAACATCAGCGGAATCGGAATAATCGAGTATACTTTTTTTTATTCTCCACGAACCCCACGGCGCACAAGTATCGATATGTAGTTGTTCTAGCAATCCTGAATATCTTTTATTGATATAAAACGAATCCGTAGCAACTCTGACAGCAAACTTAGAAACTCTGTTTATCATTGATAATAGATTTATCGAAACATATGCGAGCATTGAAGATCTTAAATGAGTAAACTGCGGTGAATCACCATCCATATAGCTCGCAATTGTACCTAGTTTATTTCCATTTGGCAAGAAAGCTATTTCTCGATTTATAAACGTATTTCTTTTCGTTGTATCAGCGATTATAAAATCTAACTCAGCATCGTCCATGATCAGTCTTGTACAATGTCGTTTATGATCATATGATCCTCCTTGAGTGAACTTGCCATTATTTTTCTGCCAAGTTCTTTCGTAATTTTATTCTCATAATCGGTTTTATCCGGGTTTTCATCATCAGAATATTTCTTTTGTTGTGGTAACAAAACTTCGGTTTGTTTCCGATATGATATAATTGCATCGTTTACAATCAACGATATTAATATCGCACAATCGAGCATATACCGTAACAGTATTATTGGTACCCACATTTGTTCTGAAAAATGTTTTCCAAACCAAACATAACAAATTGGATGAAGTCCTTTAGCAAACTCGAATAACTCGATACAAGCGAATCCAGTCAGGTCAAAATCCGGTAATGGTCCATTTATCGATACTCGCGTCATTTCGTGCGTCGGATGACCGAATCTTTTAAAGTATGCAGAACAATCTCCCATCCCGAGAAAACTTCCGGGATAACACGCGACCATATCAACCGAAATAACATCTTTATGATCGTATTTAGTATTCCATAGTCCACCGTGCCCGTATTCGACACAACTGGATATCATATCATCAAGAAAATCAAACCTAGTTGGTTTCCATGAATTTTTCTTTCTAGCAAAATGAGCCGCAATTGACGAAACAGTAAAACAGTTGTTCAATAGTTCGTCAGTATCATCAGTATATCGCAGCGCAAGATTTTTCATTTTTGTGTGAAGAAGATCTGTTCAATAAATAACGCCATTAGGTCGTACAAACTGATCAAATTTACATTTTTCTTCCATACAAATACTTGCATCTGATTCGTCGTTCTCAGACCTCTGAAACAACCATACTGACACAGGATCGTTTTTACTTATTTCGTTAATAAAATCAAACAAGTCTCCGCGATAGTATTTAACAGTTCGATTTCGTGGAAACACTGTTACTGCGCTGGTCCATGCATGCGCGTTATGATAAATAATTTCAATCGAAGCTCCTTCTGATTTATATTTTGATTCATATAATATTTCTCCAGTTATCATTGGGAACTTTAGTTTTTTTCCTAACTCAACCACATCTTCGATAGACGCCCCGGTATCTTTAACCATTTCTCCCCACTCGTTTATCATTTTACGTCTTTTATCGTTAGACCGTTTCCACGAGTCGAAACGGTAAAATGTTCTGTTACTCGTTCAGCTACACAGTTTATTTTTGAAAATTTCATCGGTTTCAGATTATCAACGCTGGGTTTTTCATTCATCGGATAGATTCCATAAAGAACCGCGGTCACGGGATACGCTCGCTCATAATACGGTTTGTCAATGCGAGTCAACATTCCTGGTTTGGAATTTTTACTCAGTATGGCAGTTTTTTCACCATGGTGTACAGGATCATATTTGCCACGGATAATCCAATTACCTGTTTCTGTTAGCACGACAAATTTTATTCTGAAAAGATATTTTCGATTATCAGTATAGTTAATGACAGTTGCTGCTCGTTCGTCATTCATCGTAGCGTCGATGACACCTCACGTGTTGCGTATAATCTTGAACGTTGACCAGACATGAGATGCACCATCTGTGCGAAATTTTTTCTTGGTGCCGAAAATTTTATTAATCAAACTTTTTTTTTCCAGATCAACCAGATCTTGCATAGATAGGTCAGGAAATATCCTGTCGAGATTAAATGTATATGTTTTCCAGGGCTTGATTCTGGATAATCTATCGAATTCGTTCATATTATATTTCAAACAAATATTTAAATTAAAATACTATGTATACAGTGTCTCGATGCAAATGGCTCATGGTGGGTTCATTGATTCCTTGTAATAAATCCTGTAAAAAGGAATTCTGCGGACAAAACTTGCAGTCTGTTCGTGGTGGAAGTCTAGGACCAATACCATGTCTACGATGTGGTGTCGGAGTACGATATAAAACACAGTTGTATGCACCATGTGGTGGAAAAAGATACAGAGAGTTAAAAAGATACTATGATACAAAAATAACAACGCTATAAAATCCGTAGAGGACTATCTAACTAAGTTTTCAGACAAATTATGATTTAAACAAATAATATTATATATATGGAGCAAAATATAAACCATGAGTTTGTAAAGCATCCTATAATAACGAACTACGAAACAAATCGTGATGGTGTGATTAGACACTGTAGGTTGAAAAAACCAGTTGGTTTTTGTTAATAATACTGGCTATCTAATGTTTACTGTTGGGAGGAAAAATTACCGCTGTCATATATTTATTTTCGAGTGTTTCCTTGGGATAATCAAGGATGGTCTTGTGATTGATCATATTGATGGACAAAAACTTAATAATAATTTATCCAACCTTCAGGCTATTACACAGAGTGAGAACTCTGCACGGGGAGGGACTGGTAAACACTCAGAAATTACCAGAGCGATTAAATCCTTCAATACAGAGACTTGCGAAGAGAGAACGTTTCAATCAATGAACGCGGCTGCGAGATATTTTAATATTAACCCGTGTGTGGTAAAATACGTCGCAGAAAATATAACCAAGTCTACCTTTTCCAAAAAATATAAACAAAAAATTATTTTCTATTATTGTTAGGGAGATAAACTATCATCTTTAGCAAGTAATTATCTCGAATTATATTTATTAGCTATTTATTTTTTTCTATATTGTTAAAATATAAATTTAGTGTATTTAAGGGAGATAACTCCGTTGAGTATACTCATGCAATTGAGTTACTTCTCTTTGACCATGTCATGGACCCGCAGACGTATTTACGATAAAATATCAGACTTGTATATAAATATTTTTTTTGGTGCTAGTTCTCCTTGTTATGTCAGGTGAAAAACCCGTAATATTGTATCATAAATTCGATAAATTGTTCTTTTTTTTAATATTCTAAATTTCAGTGTACTGGAGATGACTGTGTTGAGAACATTAATGTAATTGAGTTACCTCACTTTGACCATGTCACGAAGCCACAACGTTTCTAGGTACATCTGATTTTATGTAGAAATAAATACATTGTAATATTCTGAATTCATGTGTTCAGAGTTAAAATTCAGTTGTATCGAAAAACACGAAATATTGCTTTCTTCAGTGATAACTGTTAACGGTTAACTATATAATAATTTCTGAAATCTCTCAGATGCTTCAGTAGCTCATTGCGAACGCGTTGAACTATGAAACTCGAGGTCTGACGAAGTAAATCAAAATTTGATGCTGGAATAATTAACGAAGTGTTCCTGGAAGCCTCCGACCTCTTCCTCGATGAGAGCCTGGTAATCTTAGACCCAGTCCTCTTGTTTTTAATCCTTTTCCTGTTGCTTTCTTTAATGCCATTCCAGCAGCGGTTCCAACAGCACCTAATGCGGCTGCTTTTGCTACGGCAGGTGCGGCTGGGACAATTAATGCTGGAATAGCCGGGAGAAGTGGAAACATACCACCTGTTTTAATTGAGTCTTTAATAGCACCCGCACAGAGATTAAGTTTGACGCCTGTTTTTGATTGTTTTGCACCGTTGAAATGTTTAAGTTGACGTTCTGATAATGATAATTTATTTTGACCACCCATGATCTGATCTCGCTTTAGTGATATTTTCATTCCGCAGTTTTTTGCTGAGTTTGATTGAAGGTTTTTAATCTGACCAAGAGTCAGACTGACACTAACGTTATGATATGGCATTTTATGATAATACTCGTGTTTTTAAATAACATGATTAAAGATTTTCCACTGGTGCATCAATAACCCTCATTCGTCCACTAACACCCTCAAGCAACATTGATTTGTCGCTAAATATAACAGCAACTGCTCTGTAAGCACCATGAACAACTGGTGGACCAACTGCGGCAACAGGAGGTTGTGTTACCTGAGCTCGAAAGTGAATATCAACGACAGATTGTCTAGATAAATCAAGATGTTCCAACGAAAAGTAATAAATCGGATATAATGTTGTGAAATCTAGTTGTGATGTTTGTAGACCAGTATCAATATTTTGATCACGTCCCACAAATGACATCAAACGATGATATGCATGCGCTACGTGATTTTGATCACAATTTGACAATATATCTTCGGCTGATTCTTGATGTTCATTTATCCGCAAAGAAACTTCATTAACTCCAAGTTTATCAAATATCATGTGACTGCGTACTTGTGAACTCATTCGCGTAAAATCCTGAAAAGCAACAAATGTATGTCGTGGTGCGGAATCACCCTGCTGTGAAGCTATATGCCATGTAAATAAACTATTAACAGAACTTTGGATACTGTCTGTGGTCACTGTCAGCCATGATAATAATGATTTACCGCCTGAATCCATAAAAGAGAGTAATTTTTGTTCCTCAGCAATTGATGGAGTCATTACTGGCATCCACAATGAAAGTTTTGTCAGTATTACTTTACCAGCATCACCAACAGGTCTCCAGAGTTCATCATCGTTGTTAGAATTTCTTACCAGTGCAATTATATGTCTGTTATGACATGTTTTGCATCATAACCTTCTTCTCATCTCTTGCTATGGGAAGGGATTACTCATAAGTTAAGAAATGTCTTTGCCCATGTTCAGAGAGAGAGAGAGAGAGAGAGAGAGAGAGAGAGAGAGAGAGAGAAAGGGAATTCAGACTCTCTAACAAGGGTGTCACCAATAACCGTGAAGATACGACTACATCTTTGGGGAATGAGGTAAGGAAACGCTGTAAGGAAAAGACAGAGCTGTTCTGACCGGAGCAACGAATTAATTCTTCGTAAGCCTGATTCGCTATTTATACAGTTTTTCGTTTGCTCAATGTTAGTGAGAACATGCCCTTTGAACTTTTCCATGCGATCGTGTGTACCATCTGCGCAACGCATCCAATATTGATATATTAATAACGTGCATGTTCTGCAGCTTCCCTCCAAATCTAAATTGATGGCATTTAGATACGAGCGAAATGTATTTTGTGCTGACAATTGTTGATTTTTAGTTACGAGCAAAATGTACTTTGTGCTGATAAATGTTGACATTTAGTTACGAGCGAAATGTATTGTATATTTTGTGCTGACAATTTGTTGATATTTAGTTACGAACGAAATGTATTGTATTATTGTATGGGTTTCTGCACCTGCTTGTAAAGTGCGATCTTTATAAACTAGCATACAGTTATATTTCACAGATATATAATTTTTATCTCCATATATTTTAGTGGAAAATTATTTTCAATATAAAGTAATGAAAAATTACTTTTAATACAATTTAGAATAAATTTAAATCGTAATACTTTCACTTAAAGTTCTGTCCTAATATGTCTAGCCCCGAAAATAACTTTTCTAACATTTCTGAAAAATCCAAAGATATGGGATAATGGAATTGCGCATGAAAATCTTCTACGATCACCTCTTAACATCGATCGTCGTGATGAAAATCCTAAGTTGAAATCTGGATTAGTACCATAAACAACCGGCCACATCAACATCAGCGGCATCGACAAAATTTCTTGGTCGTCTTATATTATACAATCTGTTGTCTGGGTGGTCAGAAGTGTCTTTGCCGAACATCGTTGTCGGGCCAACTGATCTTGTATAATCATCTGAATATCTTGCTAGACCTATTATCGCTGTGGCAACGTCAACGTCTTTTTGAATCGATTCAATATTTCTTCCATCAATCATGTATGTGGCACTGTCAAACAACGCCATAATACCGTTGCTGACAAAACCGATTCTAACATCACCTCCGTACTCAGTATTATCTTCTTTTATAATTTCACCTTCTACTTCACTAAACGCTTCGGCGGGTAAGAAATATCTGCTTGCATCCTGAACTTGTAATTCTATTCGACTATGTTGATCTGGTTGTCGTGCGTCATAAGAATAAAATTGACAATCGCGTATTGATTCATCTTTGAGAACAGGTGCGTCTATATCAAACGCCGGATCGGATACACGTTTGAACATCTATTATAATTGCCATGATCTAAATCATTGTCGCCTTGACTTGCCAAAGACATGAAGACCGCTTCCTGCTATTAAACTTGAACCTACATTTTTTTCTGCTTCTTCAGATAATTCCGCTAGTTTTTGATTTGAGGCTTGATTTATTATTTTACTGACATTTGCGGGCATAACTTCAGTGCTGGCCAGTTTCACCGGTTGCTGCGGTTTTCTTCGTACTAATCGAGATAGCCTGTCCTTGACTGTCGAGAACGCTTTACTGGCAAAATTACCAGTAGCGCCAGGAATGTTATCACGAACAGCCTCAATAGCCTTCATCCCTAATTGTTTTGCAATCGGTATTGCTTTTGGAGCCATCCTTCTAAATAGACTTTGAACAATATCACCAAGTCCATCTCCGTAAATTGTTTTGTAATTTGGCAGTCGTGAGTTTACTACCCTGACCATGATCGGTCCACGTTGAGCAGTGTGTATAATCATTTTTATATACTGATTAATTAATTGTTTACTCGCTGTGATAATCATCAGCAATTTCATCAATAAGGGAACGATAAATGCTGTGATCCATAATACCACCTTGAAATAATCTTCGACAAATATCAGACATTTCATTAACAATTTCTGTAGAATTATTTCCTGCACGTTTTCCTCCAATCAGTATTTCTAGTCGTTCTACGTCAGAAAGAACATTGTTAGGACAGGCAATAAGACCACTTCATAGGCCACTTCCAGTAGCGCCAGGAGGAACATCATCAAGATCTTTTTCCTTACTTGGTAAAGACCGCGATTTTCTTCTTTGTCTAACTCTTTCAGATTTGAGATCTTCATCCATCATTTGTTTTATTGCTTGTTCAATCTCATTTTCTTTCTGTATTCTTGCTACTCTTGCTTTTTCTTGTCGCTCGTTAAGACTTTCGAATTCCATCTGCTGAGGTGAAGAAGATTGTTGTTGTTCTATTTGTTGCAGAAGTGGAGGAAGCTGATATGAAGGCTCTTGCTGGGGAGATTGCGGTGGAAAAGATTGTTGTTGTTCTGCTTGTTTCAGTACCTCTCTATAAAGTCTCTTTACTTCTTCATCAAGACTTCTGTATTCTAAATCATCATCTCTGGCTTGTTTTTTGTTTTTATATATACGATATAACCATTTAATAAGTTTATCATCAGTTACTTTTTCAGAACCGGGTTTTAAGATACTAGATTTATTAAATATACTAATTATTATTTTTTCGGGTAATTTTTCTTTTTTTCAGTATATCTAATATCTTCGACAAAACCGTCCCTAAATTTTGCAATCAGTCCAATATTTTCTTTCATTGGTTTAGATGCAAGTTCTTTTTTTACGTCGGCGATTTCAGTACGAACTTTACCAATGGAGGTTGAGCTGCAGCTATTTCAGTTGGAAGATCTCGTAAAATCTTTTCTGCTTTCTTGGTTCTCGCTGCTATTTTTTCAGTTTGCTTAGCGGTTTGTTCTAACGGAGGAAGTAGACTCTCGGTAACTTTTGTAACAGGTTTAAATAACTGTTCTGCGCCTTCTGCAAATTCAACCTGTGCTTCTTGACGGTCTTGAAATTTTTGTCAAACAGAATCACGAACAGGAATAAATTTCTTTATTGCTTCTAGTCTTTCTCGAGCTAATCTAGCGTTGAGAGATTCCTTAGCTGGTGGCATTATTGATACGATAATTTTTAATTAATCGCAGGAGAGGGGGCGGGACCTCAATGAGACGTCCGGTGGGTAAACACAAATTTCGACAAAAATAAAGTAATCCAATTAGAGAAACTCTCGGTTAAGTTAGACGCTTTGGTTTGGCGTCAGTGACCTTATTTTTTTATTTCGGAGGAAGCTTTTATTTTAAGCAAATCCTGGATCAAGTTGGCTCACTCTCGTTGCCAATAAATATCAAGGCGTCTTCTCTGATGTAGGTGGAGGATTAAAGAATAAGTTGCTGAAAAATGACGGCTGCCTCTATCCTGTTTTCACTAATCCTTGTGCGGGAAGCTGCAAGTGTTTTGCATGTTCAACGCGCGGTTAATATAGCGCTGTGTGGGCCTGAACAAACAAATTATGGGCAGTCACAATCCTCCTATATCGAGAACAGTCGCGTAACTGTTGAGATGACAGGCGCAAAATATTACCATCCAAAAGTATTGTGTTTAGGATAGAATAATGTTTGACATTCCACTAAACTTAAAAAAATGGCGAAGGGACAAAAATGGTTTGAATCAACTATTATTACAACAAAATGTCAAACGCGTTTCCACGAAAGTTACAAAGACACGGGCAGATGATGCAAACGCATATAAAACGTTAACTCTATTAACGAAGTCTTGATAAGAGATATGGGAAGACTTTCCTAACTAAACGTACAAGAATGAATCAATACATGCTTACGTACTTAATTATTTTATTAAATTACTTACGTACGTGCCCACAGTCTGTTCATTACAATTATTGGAACAGGCAATTGCTAGCCACAAAAGTCAAAATATTTAGACTCGTGATAAATAGAAATCCAAGAATAAAATATCGATGGTCTCACATATATGATAATTTAATATTGGACATACGAAACTAATCGAAATATGTCCACCTGTTGTTAACCTTTGCGAGGTCAAGCTGGTAATTATTTAACGGTTTAATAACTTTAATATTAAATCATTACTTATTTGAGATTATGGTTATAGCATATTTTTTTAACGATGATATTCTTGTGAGAACGAAATGTTTTATTAACATTCCTTTTGAGGAAGAGTTGAGATTATTTACTCCTGTGGTTAACATTTAAATCATGCCTGTCATATAGTGGGATGCCAGCTACAGGTGTGGACCTTTTAGCTATCTTGACCAGTTCTCTTCATTCTGTACACTCAGCCGCTCTCAAATGTCATAGATCATCATCCAGTGTCTCACCAACTGTACGCTGACAACACCCAAATATACAAATATAACCACCCAATTGAAGTTGATGCTACCATCCTAGGACTTTATCAGTCACATCCTTTACCTCAAACAATACATATCAGTAACACCAACATTAAATTCACACATTCAGAACGAAACCTCGGTGTCACTCGGGACAGTACTCTCATGCTGCACCAACATGTCATGAACATATGCAAGGCTGCATAACTTGAGCTGAGACGCACCAGCTCAATTAGCAAATATATTTCAGTTGATGCCACTAAAACATTTGTATATTCATTAGTACTTTCAAGACTGGAATATTGTCACTCAGTTGTTTCTGGTTTATCTCAATATCTACTTCAGAAACTTCAAAACTTTCAAAACTCAGCTGCTCGGATCATACTTAAAATACCACGACCTCCTCTCTGCTCTGTACCCTACAATGGCTATCCATTCGATCCAGAATCAAACACATAATGTGTTATCTGTGCTACATTTCACTGACGGATTCCATTCCAACATACCTATCTGACCTCATCCATGTGTACACACCAGCGAGATACTTTACGCTCCTCTTCTGACAATCGTATACTCATTATTCCCACTACGAAAACGAAGTCATATAGGCAACGTTCTTTTGCATACCAGGGCCCAGCAAGGTGGAATGAATTGCCCACTGAACTTAGACACAAAAACACAGTGATCCCATTCAAGAGTGCTCTTAAACTCACTTATTTAGACTGCAAGAATAAACTTAAAGACCTAATAATGTTCTCCATCTTAAATATTTACAGCATGTTTTTATGTTTTCTAATATCACGGTGTTTGTTTTCTGTAATAATATCGTTTTGTATGTTGTTTTTTTTTGTTATAGGTGTTGTCTGGTGTTGTAAAGCACTTAGACCTTCTAAAGATTAGGCGCTATACAAAGTCTTCATTATTATTATCCATTGACCTATATCTTTGATTTATTGAAAAGAGTCCATATGGGGTAAATTGGCCATATGACTACAGACGTAACCTGTTCTTTGCAATGGTCTTTTGAACAACCTATCAGAAAGGTTCTAGATGTTGGGATAGAAATATCATGATTGCAGCCAGTCAGTAAAGATACTGAGTTTATTTTGGATCAATCATATTCACACACTGTGATATTCTAACATGTTGACGTATCAAATATATAAAGCTGCACATGCCAAATGAAACGTTTATCAATTAGGTGATCCAAATATGTGTCACATGACTAATGTGATGTTATGCGCTAATATATTTAAATATAACTCGTTCAATACCCTCTGATGTCGTCACAAATAATCTCATTACATCATGCAAGAGAGTGCGTTACAAACGCGACATCCGGTAGTATCTAAGAGCCAATTAGCTACACACGTATACATGTTTATTTAGTTTATTTATAATTTCATGAAGAAATAATAGCTGAATTCAGAATAGTTTTGGGGACTTGTTATCTGGGTGGTGATTTCGGTAGGATCCTAGTTCTGGTCACAAACACAAATCACGCTGAGTACTATGGCTGATGAATATGTTCGTTTGAATCTTAGATAACATATTCATAACGACCCAATGTTTGTATTAGTGCGAGAAATTCTTATATGGATGGTATACTGCACATACAAAATACAAAATATATCCTTTTAACTTCTTTTCCTAGCGGACTAAGCCCTATTATCAATAATAATGAACGGTCCTACGGTCAAAACATGCGATTCGAAACAAGATAATCTTTCTGAACACGTTACATATTTTTAAAAATATAATGGCATCTAGAAATATAAATATCTATCTAATGGGTTAGACTTTTGTTGCCGGTCAGAAAAGCTTGACTTTGTCAAATGATGTCAGCTGCATCTTATGTTGGCATCATAATCAAGTGGTATTTGATTTGGTTGGTCCAGTATCAAATATTCAGGATCTAAATGTACTCTTTGGAATTGCCCTATGTATTACTTGAGGTTGGAAATGTGTTGCTCCTAAATAATTTCAATTGATTATGGTGCTGCGTATCGTAATGCATATCGAAATACACCATGCCATTCGTTGTATGCGAAACATGACTAGACCCCCGTAGCTCAAATGTTTTCCGGACGTTTTCTAACGGGAACTGATTTCAATAATCATTTATATTTCTGAAGGAAGAAATATAATTTCTTAAGTTAGACACGTCCGTTTTGTGAGTTTCAAATAATCTAGACCACTAAATATTATTAAAACATATAAAGGACGAACCCACCTGGATTACAACAAAACATGAATGGTCAAGCTTATTACATTTTAACCCTCTTTCTATCCTCCAATATCTTTCTTCGAAACACCCTAGCAACCAATCCTCTTATCTTTCAACTTGTTGCTGAAAACTACTCGGTCAGTGCCTTTGTTGAACACCAACAACAATTTACGCCAGAATACTACTTTTAAAAGAACACAAATACGCCACCAACCTAATAAATATTTTTGGAAAATGCATTCACTTTTCTAGCCTCTATATTCGTAGAAGACACCCAATATCCTGTCCACCAAATGTTTCCGAAAGAACAACAACTTCTATTTATTTCTAAAAATAACATCTATCCAGATTTTAGAAAAAAAAACTACCCACTAATTCACTATCACTATTATTAATAATTTCAACTGTATCTGTACAAATTCACGAATTCCTAATCTATCTGTAAAAGCCTTTAATAGACGGTTCCATATCCTATAGTAATGCTGACCAGGTGTTCCTGGTAGCTTCATAGGAAACATTCAGAAGTAAATACAAATGTAAGTTTTGCTGTCCTTTTGACAACTGTTTTACTCGGGGTTTGCATAGTTTCATAGAGATTTGAAAGGTGAATACCACTGATGATGCTCTTAGCACAATTGCACGTATAGTTATCCAACAGTGATCAGTGTGTTCATACCAGTTCTTCATTTGTAGGTTTAACGATCCTCCTCTACGAATCGGAATTTCTGCACGCTTGAGTAGTTTCACGCCAGTTCTATGTTCTTACGACACCTCATCTGATCTATAGGTAAAACAACGATGTGAACGGAAGGTATCCAATACAGAAATGAATTCTTTTGTTGGCATGATTTTTAATGTTACTTTAAATGTCCTCTGTTAACACTTCAGTTATCACAGAATATCTACCACCATTTTCACTCTCGGTATTTTTCATGATACATACTAACTTTGAAATACACGCAAAATAAATAAAATATGTATGAGATAAAGAGGATATTTTTTAAGATAATGCAAACTTTTTCATAGTATTCAAATACAACATAACATTCAAACCATTTTCGATTTAAATTTATTTAAATGCAGAACCTTACAAGGATATGATCTCAACGCATTCTCATGTGAGCAAAGAAAAACTAGCAAAGACAAATGAAAAGAGAAGAACCAAATTTAAGGCATAATTGCTACAATCAAGGAGTAATTATTAATCAATTGTGGGAACAAATTATACATGTCGGTATAAAAGTAACGTAGAGAATTATGATAAAAGAACAGAGTACGATAAAATATCCCGAACATAAATATTGCTCAGGTGCCCAAAATGCATACAGGATACGCAAAAATGCTAGAACAAACTTTCTCTATAGAAGCTAGCAAAACATTCAATAATGGCTACAAATATATTTTGACAGAGATATGTGTCATACCAATATAATCCTTCGGTAACGATGTGAATAAAAGATATATGACACGTTTTAAGAAATCGCTAAAGTGTGAAAACTAAACAAGATACAATACGATGAGGAAATGAAAGTGTATGAGAGAAAATATTACTAAACGAAAGAAAATATTGATCACATTTTCCGCTGTCGTAGACAAAAGAGCTTCTATAATGCTAAGTGTAACGAAAGTTGAATGAAGCTACGAAAATAGTTCTCCGAAAACGAAACCGGAAGAAATTACTTAACCTTGTGTATGGATGTAAGCACGCATGTCATGGGCCAGTAAATATATCACACATTAAAAGCAGGTTCTAAGTATGTATTTGTTCACCTAAAAACTGATAGTTATGGAAATCGTGCATATAAAAAGCCAGATAAAATTATTATCTCAAAATATAAATCCACATTTGCGAAAGGATATCTTCCTAATTTGGGAATTTGTACAGATAGGCAAATATTTCTCAGGAGACACTTTGGTACCTATATTGAAAATGTTAAACGGAGGAAATATTGATTGAAATGTTACGAGGGATTTCTGTGCATGATAAAACATGAAGACATGTTCAAGATTTAAAACATACTAAAAAGAAATGTTTCAAAATATGTGCTGTTCAAAAAAAAAGATATGCTGCATACATAAATAATTTTCAATCAGAAGAACATAATGCGTATTTAAAGTGATTGAATGCGCATTGCATCATCTTTTAAATTTTGTCTGGAATTAATGGATTGTGGTTTGTTTGTCCATTTATCTCGATTTATTTGTCAATTCCATGTGAAGTACATGTGATCTGTACAGAGACGGACGAGTCGTAACTGAGCTGCATGTGTGTTTCTGTTCTGTCATTGAATGTTTGGAATCATAATGTGGAAAACAATCTGAACTCCTTCAATTGCAATTATCAAAAGGAGATCATGGAATATCGCGTTCATTTAATTTTGAGTACAGTAACGAGAATGTTATTGCACCTGGAATGTAGTCGAAGTTACAGTGTAATTTGCTCATAAAATAGCTCATGTATTTAGGATTTGCAGTACTAAGAAAGTACATTTTGAGGAAATTCAAGATGCAAAAAAATGTAAGTATATTTTTTGCCATTTTTATTACTAGCCAAACAAGACAGGTTTATGCCTAGTCACGCGCATGCTCTTTGTAGGCACCCTAGCTACGTAATGACCTGTATGGCGTTTATCGCTAGCCTAAATCCGAAACACTGTATCAACAACTTTAACGCGAAAAATTGCAAAAAGATGCTGTGTGACAATCCATTCAGTCAGCAGAAATAGGAATTCTTCGTCGTCTTCGCTTATTGGCTCTGAGGCCCTTGCTTTACTTCCAAAACCTTCAGTTGTTTTCTTCCCCATGAATGTAGTACTCTCACTGATAAAATGATACGTCACTGATATATATGCAATTAGCCCTTGCCCTCGGTATGCTTTTCTATGTTTATTCTCTGTTTATTCTCTATACGCCAGAGATTGTGCATTAATGACTACTTTATTCCAGGGAAGTGGCATTCTAGGAGATTAGCACGAGATTTAGAAGAGGTTTCACCATTATCAGGGCAGGGATTTTGAATCCGAAAGAAAGTGCAGTCAGTCACAAAAAGAAAGCAAATCGCTTAGCTCGTTATAAACGATTTTTCTTTCTCCGACGGCCGAAGCATAAATGTGGCATCTGCCATTTGAAAATTCCATGTTGGAATAGCCGAAAGAGGCATTTCAGTAATATTTATAATTTTAACAAAAAGCAATTTTAAAAAAAAACCAAATAAAAAACCCCAATCTAGATCGGACTGGTTTCTTCATAAGTGCGCTGGGAACTTAAGGTGCGAGATTCAAATGATTTATTCAGAAGGAAGGTAAGGATTAATCGCCTGGACCTGAGATAATAAACATGTAAGTAACCCGTTTTATTTTATTTGCAAATGTTATATAATATGTTCATCTAAATACGTTATTTATGCAAGTGTTAATTTATTTGCGTACTATCATCAACTTAATTCTCGTAACTGAGATATGCAGGAGTAAGCCAATCGTACGACGATGGTTTTCCGGGCCGATGGTATAAGGATAGTTTCACAGCTTATGTAAAACATAGTCAATATTCCGGGCCGTTAGTATAAGGATGGTTTTACAACGTATGTAAAACGTAGTCAACATTCCGGGCCGATGGTATAACGATGGTTATACAACGTATGTAAAACATAGTCAACATTATGGGCCGATGGTATAACGATGGTTATACAACGTATGTAAAACATAGTCAACATTATGGGACGATGGTATCAAGATGGTTTTACAACGTATATAAAACATAGTCAACATTCCGGGCCGATGGTATAACGATGGTTTTACAACGTATGCAAAACATAGTCAACATTGCGGGCCGGTGGTATAAAGATGGTTTCACAGCTCATGGAAAACATAGTCAACATTTCGGGCCAATGGTATAACGATGGTTTTACACCTTATGTAAAACATAGTCAACATATCGGCAGAACTAATATCCTGCTTATTCCCAAAAGAGATAACCTTGATATAGTACAAATTTGCGATATAAACAATTTATAACAAACAAGTCTTCTTTCAAATCAAATTTATTCACGGACCTATGAATCAATGTAAAACTGTTGTATTATCTAATTGATAATATTGTATGTCATATAACAAAACTAATTTAATGAACATTGAATAGACGTATATACAAACGAGTTCTAATTGAACATTAGCTCCCTTATATATATATATATATATATATATATATATATATATATATATATATATATATATATATATATATATATATATATATATATATATATATATGAATATGATACCTGACAAATATACAATGAAAGGAGAAACTGACCAAAATTTCTGGAGCCTATAGGACGTGATTTTAATAACAATATTCCAGCTATATTGACTGTATACATTACGAAAGTGATTATTCATGATTTCTCTAGTTTGTTCATTTTCACATTTATTTTCTGGCAAATATTGTTCTTTGCTTCATTTTGCAAAGCATTGATGACAAAAGGCCTGCTGTAATAGTTGCCCTAATTCTGCTGAGCGTTTTATTTTAGATGTAATTGTTTGAATGTTGTTTTCTCTGTTAGTTACGTGTCCATTTTGGATTGGCATTATTTATATGAATTGGAAATGTCTTCAAAATAGGATGTAGACTGTTCGTTATAACTAAACACAGTATGTAAAACCCTCAGCGCCTCCCTACCATACCCCGTAAAAAGCATTATTCAGCATTAGCGCCCCCCTTGGTAATCATACCGCCCACTTTGAGAATCACAGCTTTATAAAACGGTTCTCTCAGTCACATTTCATCAAATTCCAACAAGGGGTGTTTGAGAAATAAATAGTTTCAAACGATTTAAATTTTTAGTAACGGTGGTCATGTTTCAAGGCAACTGAACATCAATTGTACAATTCCAAATGGCTTTGAAATTTTTCAAATGTCTTGTTCAGCGTCCTTTGAAAGTAAGTCGTTCAAAAGTTTTCTAATTTTAGCAAAGGCGGCCATATTTGATATGTGATCTACATCAAGTTTACTCAGTTTAAAAATCTCCATGTAAGGTTACCTGTTCCAAGAAAGTTGAAAATAGGAATAGCTTATAGACGAATGATCCACGCCATTTTACTTTATAGCAAGGTAAGATGACCATTAACTGACCATTACTGAAATATAAAGTATATACAACAAATCAAAGTAAAGTTGATTCAAGCAGATGCACTTGCCTTGCAATGGAATGTCATCCGTAACATTATTTTTCATCCTTTTAAAATGAAAACTTTGTTTACATATTAAAGAAATACCAAACACGTTATTCCTAAGGAAATGTTAAAAGCTATTTCAAATAGATCAGTATCTCAAAATATTTTATATCAATTACTATGAAATAATCTATATCACGCACCGTTATATATTTTATATCAGTCACACTGATTTCCCTCAACATTAGGATATGAATTTCATCCATGTCGTTTGGTGTTTGGAATTGAGGTTTCCTTCTGCTTGAAGCGTAAAGTGCTCTAGTATATAAATATCTCATTTATGATATGTCTAAGCCTATTTCATAGTATGATAATTAAATAACATGGACATCACACAGAGTCTGCAAATCACGAACGTGTGCTGCTGCAGAAAGGAAGAATATATGTATCTAGGTCCTTTCACAATATAGGTTTTGCAAAGAATTCCTTACAAATGTATTTCGAAAAGAGTTACTCCTCTTCAGTACTTATTTAAGCTCGTATTAGTATCAAAACGTTTTATTATTTATGTACATAATAACATTAAAACTTTTTATTATTTAGGTACATGTTAATATTAAAACGTTTTATTATTTAGGTACATATTAATATCTAAACGTTTAATTATTTAGGTACATATTAATATCAAAACTTTTTATTATTTAGGTACATATTAATATCAAAACGTTGTATTATTTAGGTACATATTAATATCATAACGTTGTATTATTTAGGTACATATTAATATCAAAACGTTTTATTATTTAGCTACATATTAATGTCCAAAGCTATTATTTTTTAATGTGAACGGTCTTTATCCCATTTTATTTACGTTTGAACATATCTTTTCTTTGCACTTAATTTCAATAACCAATACTGTTGTTGTGGTGTTATTGTTTGCAAGGTATTCTCCTATATATTCAAAATTAGGATTATGACGTATTGTTAAACCTTATGATATCACAAAGCCGTTTTTGCATGCATGTAAACAGGGCAAGATTTGTAAAGCTGCTAGCACATAATATACGTAATGTCTCTGCCCAGAGGTCCGGCACAGACTACTGGAATCGAAAGATCAAACTTTTCTTGAGCTCCGCAATGTGTTCACACACGTTAAACCCATGTACTGTCGTTCTTCTTAGATCATGTATTGGATTAAGTCCTTCTTAGATCATGTAGTGGATTAAGTCCTTCTTAGATCATGTATTGGATTAAGTCCTTCTTTGATCATGTAGTGGATTAAGTCCTTCTTAGATCATGTAGTGGATTAAGTCCTTCTTAGATCATGTAATGGATTAAGTCCTTCTTAGATCATGTAGTGGATTAAGTCCTTCTTAGATCATGTATTGGATTAAGTTCTTCTTAGATCATGTAGTGGATTAAGTCCTTCTTAGATCATGTATTGAATTAAGTCCTTCTTAGATCATGTAGTGGATTAAGTCCTTCTTAGATCATGTAGTGGATTAAGTCCTTCTTAGATCATATAGATCATGTAGTGGATTGATTGTTTACTAAATGCTAAAAAAACCCGACTTAAACTCTCTTAAAACAAAATTTCACTGAGTTCTACATTAATGACAAGAACTTAGCAGAATGTTATTTATCCTTTATTGGTCAAATATTGACCAGAATGTTATACCCACTTACCATGTTTTACAATTATCACAAATCAACAACAAACTAAAAATGAGCAAAGTTATTTTTTTAAGAACAAGGTAATATTTTGAGATCAAGTTATTGCTTAAGGAATAGAGTAATGCGTTCGGAACAAGTTATTGCATACCAGTATTATCCAAGCAATTATTTAAAAGACTTTGCTCTTTTTTGCACAAACAAACGTGTGAATATTGTCAAATAAAATGCGAAACAAATTCAGAGTAATTAGGTAATGGCAGTCTTTAAAGGTGGGAATGTACATTATGTAAATTCTTCCACTAAGTGCTACATACATACATACATACATACATACATACATACATACATACATATGTTTGACATTTTGACCTCTCAATATTAGATTTAATATTTAAAAATAAAATATGTCAATAAACACAGCACTCTCAAAAACAATTGCAATATGTAATACTTTTCAATTTTATTTTTTTAATAGTGGCAGAGAACTTGTTATATTTACTTTCGTGAAGTTGTTATCATATGTATTGCTCTTTTAGTTTTATTATAGTATGTTATGCATTCAGTATCGAAAATTGACAGTGATTTCATTCGTATTATTGTAATTACTTAATACAATTGTTGACACAGTCATGATAATGTCAAATAGCAGCAGATTTCTTCCTTATGTGCATTTGTGTTGTTTTGTTTGTTCCAAGATATGTGGGTATTCAACAATGTGAAGAAACATGAATTGGTCCGATATAAACACTAAGATCACCTTTGGTGACGCGTTATACACGGTTAACTTCAGAACGTTACAACGTCTTAATTACTCCACCAATCACTAACAGAAGCGCTATATTTGTCAATGAATAAGACACATACAATGTTGATGAGATTTGACCTATATTTCCTTTTTGTGTTGTTGTAGTTACTGTAGTAGTTTCATGTCGGGTAGAGAATAGAATTTTGTCAATCACGTGAATTATTCCATTGGAGGCTAGGATGTTCGAACGAAGCACTTTTGCTTCTATATTCTGCCACACTAAGAAGACTCCTGCAACGACACATTGTACAGAGTACACAAATTGTACACAGTAGATTCGCATTCATTATATTCAGTTTCATAAGTATAATGCTCTCAATTAATTAAGTGACTGAATTACGGTTCAACAAATATAACACTCGTAATTACCTGCATGTAATACTGTTTTATAATTATAACACTTGATTTTGTGCAAGTAATAGTGTTTTAAAAATGAAGCACTCACAAGTATGATCCTGAATATTCAACCTATTTTATAAATATAACACTCATAATTATGTACATGTAAACTCGTACTGTTTTATAAATACCCATAATTACGTACATGTATACTCGAATTGTTTTATAAATATAACTCATAATTATGTACATGCAAACTCGTGATGTTTTATAAATATAATACCCATAATTATGTACATGTATAATCGTACTGTTTTATAAATATAACACTCATGATTATATACATGTAACCTCGTGCTGTATTATAAATATAATACACATAATTACGTACATGTATGCTCGTACTCTTTTATAAATATAACACCGTTAATTATGAGTACGTATACATTTGGCATTCGTAATTACGTGCATGAAAATGAAACCTTATGGCATGTTGGTACATATTACGACAAACGATGATGATGGTAGTAAATATCATGATGACATGACGTTGTTACAAGTAAGGCAAAGTATACAAAACATCGTTACCAGTTCAAGTGTTTTAGGTTGAGGATGATATAACTTTTACAATACCACATTTCATTTTTGCAATTCCTCATCACTTCAAGAAAATAATACATTTAAATGAAACGTCAAGAAAGTAAACAATTTGTGATGAAGCTACATTTGATATAATGTGTCTTCCATTTGATTTGAACAGAATTAAAATTAAAACACAGCGGTCAAAGTTAGGCAATAAGACAAGATATAGAACTGCGTGGTGATTTTAATCTCATATACCGGTCCAATGACAACTCATAAATAATTATAGTGTACATAGACACATGATCATAAGAAACGGGTTTGTATATTTCTAGATTTGACATACGTAAGAAAAGAAACCTCACCACTGGACTTTTTCAGAACGGTCATGTTATGAAGACTGAAGTAGCTGTCGATTTCACCATCGGTAATGTATTGTAGGGTGTACTTTCCTCCACGGATGAAATGTCTTCCAATGATCTATGTCCACACAGGGAAAATAAGAGAACTTTTTCTATTAAAATGGACATCAATGAAGCGCCTTCCACTTTTATATGTTAACATAGGAAAAATAAAAAGACTTTTCAGTTAAATGGATTTCAATGAAGTGTCTTCCAAAATTATATGTAAATATAGGAAAAAATGACATTTTAATGGATTGCGATGAAATGTCTTCTATTGATCCTTATAAACAAAAAGAAAATCAAAGTAATTTTTCATAGACTTCAGTGAAGTGTCTTCCAATAATCGTTCTGAACACAGGGAAAAATTAAAAGAACATATTTCTGTTGGAAAGAACTACAACGATGTATCTTTCAATGATAGGTATGAACATAGGATGGACTTCACTGAATTACCTTTTAATGATATGTGTGAACATAGGGAATGGACTTCACTGAGAACAGTGATACTCTTGTTGGCATCCTTTAGTCTCGAGAGACGATGGAGTACATACTCAACGTATCTTTATCTAACATTTGTTTTGTTTTAATTTTGTTGTAACTATGCGTTCTTGATTTCTTTTAAGTTTCGTTATATTGCCTAAACGGATATTTAATATTTGAATGCAGAATAGAAAATGAATACATTTTATTAATGGAATGCACATCTGTCATTACTCCAAATCCTAAATGTGTCATAAAGTACCGTCTGAGTTTGTCGCTGTGTACTTCAATCTCTGTCACAGTAAGGTTGGGTTTGAATGCAATTTGCATGTTTCGTTGACTCCAGTCCTAATATTTGTTGGCAAGGTAGGTACCTTATATTCGTTAAACTGACTGTATTTAACTCTTTTAAAATTAAATTGGGTTTTAAATACATTCTCATGTGCCTTATGGGGTAAGCAAAATGGAAAGACAGAAAGAACGTGCGCTCTGTTATTCACACATTATAGATTTTGTACATGGTCTTAAATTGACCCGAATTGGTTTTGATATGTTCATAGACACAATTAACGAGCACATAATTCAAGGTGCAGGTAAAATAAGGTACATAACTGATATACAAAAAAACCAATTACATAGACAAAATAACATACTTAATCAACATACGAATAATTAAAAGTAAAGATAAACTAATATACCGAATTCATCATCTCTTCCGACACATTGTTGTTGAGGTACAACATGTCCTCGAAGGAGAGGAACTGTAGAGCCTGATCCACAGGAGCAAGCACAGTGAAAATGTCGTCGTCGGAATTCAGATCTATAGATCGATTTTCAGGCACCAATTTTAACAGTTGATCCATAGCTATTCTGTAATGTGAATTGTGAAAGTTAGAAATAGGTTGCTATATTTGCCCCTTGTTTTGTAAGTAAGTAGATGTGGCCCCATGTTCGATGGCTCCGAATACCGGGCCCTTTATTCTATAGCTTGGTGTGTCTGGACCCTTATTATATAGCTTGGTACGTGTGGTCCTTTATTATATAGTTTATGTATGGTCCCTTATTGTATAGCTTGGTTTATATGGTATATTATTCTCTCCGTTAGCATATCGGGCAAATTATTATCTACCCATTTATACATGACCACACATTATTTAGCTTACTTTATCGACCTTTTTGTATAGCCTGGTATAACTGGCCCCCTATTTTATAGCTTGGTATAGCAGGCACCTTATTAATCTGCTTACTATATCGGTCCCCTTATTATATCGCTAAGTTTATATGGCCCCTTATTATGTGGCTTGGTATATATGGCCCTTTATTTTGTACCTTAGAATATGTGATACCTTATTCTACACCATAATATATCTAATCCCTTGTTATATAACGTATAAATGGCAACATACGATGTATCTTGTACATTACAACCCTTCCTGTATCATTGAGCATATATGGCCACTTATTCCGTGGCTGGCATACATGGCCACTTATTCCGTGGCTTGGCATATATGGCAGCTTATTCCGTGGCTTGGCAATATATGGCCACTTATTCCGTGGTTTGGCATATATAGCCACGTATTCCGTGGCTTGGCATATATGGCCACTTATTCCGTGGCTGGCATACATGGCCACTTATTCCGTGGCCTGGCATATATGGCCACTTAATCCGTGGCTTGGCAATATATGACCACTTATTCCGTGGTATGGCATATATAGCCACTTATTCCTTGGCCTGGCATATATAGCCACTTATTCCGTGGCTGGCATACATGGCCACGTATTCCGTGGCCTGGCATATATGGCCACTTATTCCGTGGCTTGGCAATATATGACCACTTATTCCGTGGTATGGCATATATAGCCACTTATTCCTTGGCCTGGCATATATAGCCACTTATTCCGTGGCTTGGCATATATGGCCGCTCATTATGTAACGTATTATATCTCACCTCTTTTCTCGACATTTGTTTTGTGCAGGATCCTTACGCGTTTTCGCAAAATCGCCAAATCAGATTTATTGTGTTGTTGAATTTAACTACCATAGCAGAGGAGGCAAAGTAAACAAACAACTAAAACTGTATAGTTCCATATTTAGTGTTTTAAAGACACATAATGCTAAAATTTCAAGCATATGAGCTTAAGCAGGTGTCCTTTGTTGAAAAACTTTATCTAGAATATGGGAAATGACCAAAAATGTATTAACGTTTGGAGAGTATGTGGCCTAGGGAAAACATTCATACTTTTAGGGAATATGTGGCCTAGGCAAAACATTCATACTTTTGGGGAATATGTGGCCAAGGCAAAACATTCAAACTTTTGGGGAATATGTGGCCAAGGCAAAACATTCAAACTTTTGGGGAATATGTGGCCAAGGCAAAACATTCAAACTTTTGGGGAATATGTGGCCAAGGCAAAACATTCATACTTTTGGGGAATATGTGGCCTAGGCAAAACATTCATACTTTTGGGGAATATGTGGCCAAGGCAAAACATTCATACTTTTGGGGAATATGTGGCCAAGGCAAAATATTCAAACTTTTGGGGAATATGTGGCCTAGGCAAAACATTCAAACTTTTGGGGAATATGTGGCCAAAGTAAAAAGGTCATACGTTGGGGGAATATGTATCCTATGCAAATAATTATTAAAACATATCAAGCAATAGATGAACATTTTGCACAAAACTCAATAATAAAATTATTATTGCATTTTATCACAGCAAAAACTTGAAGCAAACTGTAAAACCTTCAATGAAATCGTTTTATAAAAAAAAAATTAGATATTTAATCTCAACCTTTCATTCTCCATTTCGTTGACTTGAAAGTTCTTTTGGATCAGTGAGTAACTATTAAGCATTAGGCATAAATTAAACACTATTTTAAATCAATGTCAAACAATTATGAATTCGTATGACATCTAAATGCGTGAGGGGCATGGGTTCAAACCACTAACGTATCTGATTAGATTCCAGTAATTCAGTTTTTCGTTTACTTCAAATATGCAAACCAGAAGAAAACTCTGATCCTGATGTATTTCACTTGCCCAAGTATTTAAATATCCATGGCTGTAGATATCTTAACATTTAAAAGTAAAGACAAAGTTCTGGATAAAAGTCTTCAAAAAATCTGTACTCCTGAAAGAAATAATTTAAAAATGTTGATGCAGATATATCGTACAAGATATCATAAAACACTTTCATAGAATTGACTGAGATGGTGTGAATTCAATCGATTTTTTTTATCAATCTTTATGGTTTTGTGACAAAGATATAAAAACATTCTCATCAGTACTTAAATTGGTACATTATAGAACGGTTCTGAAGTTGTTCGAGACAGCTCATTATTAATGGAGTTTCCAAAGGAGGACCATTGTTAGTTGCATTTCGTCAGTACTTAAATGCATGCATTTTGGAGCCGTTCTGTTGTTTCCACAGAAATATTATCGATCGTGGAGTGTTGTGATATATATATATATATATATATATATATATATATATATATATATATATATATATATATATATATATATATATATATATATATATATATGATGCAACCGATGTGTTCAAAGTAGTGAATTTTACGGATATATATGAAAAAGTTGTGTCCATAATTAACTTATGTATTGTATTTTATACAGATTATCTGAACAACTTGTGTCCTTAATTGTAGATTGTACTTTAAGATAATTGGAACTTGAAAACATATTTACATACCCAGCCTCTTGTCCATAATTGAAGATTGTTATTTAAAGATAATGGTAACTTGCAAACAGCATGTCTACATACCTTTCTTTTGGCCATTATTGTAAATTGCAAACAGCATGTTGAAAGCGTTTTGATTCAGAATATTCTAGATACAAATGTTTACGATTTGATTGGAAATTTTCAATGGAGTGACTGAAAACTAGGTTACATGAAAATATATCTACTCCGTAAATATGAACTTAACAAATAAGTATTTGTTATGTATATCTATATTTTTTATCAGTCTTGGTAGATAACTGTATTTATATTATGACTGTAAATTGTAATGATTATCTATAAAGACGATTTTACGTATTTAATTTTGTACACGAGTACTGATTCTATTTTAAGATATAATGAGTGACTGTTAATTGCATAATACATATAAATAGATGTCAAAGTTTCTAATAATAAGACCTGTTGACACGTTTGGAATAATTTCTCGTTGGCTAGTGCGGTCAGGTGAGTTATTGGAAGAATTAAACTAATTTTCATTGGATGAATTAGGTCACGAAAATAGAAATTGTGAAATATTTGATTGAGTAGCAGGATCTATCACGTAGGTATATTGCGACATATAGACGTAGGTGGTGTATATAAGGGGAGAACTGAATAGCCAATTCATTCCTATTTTGGATTTATTCCTATTTCCAATTCTTGTTTCATTTTAAAATGAATCTGCATATAAGTTTGATGTTGTGTTAGATAATTTGACATGAGTAATCTGTTAGGTTTTTCATTGAAATTAAAAAGTGCTCATTTAAATTATTCAAAGGAGTTCTGGACAATGCCATTGTGATAGGTACATTTGAGGATTCGAAATTCAAAATACTCTAAGTTCATCTTCAATGTTCATTTTATAACAGTGATTAATAAATTATCAGTTACACAAAACATGTGTTGGCTTTGATTCTTTTTCTTACCTAGTTATTGCCAAAGAGTCGTAAACAAATACCTATCATATATAAGCCTCTGCAATTAATTTATTATTCTCGTTTACAGTTATGCTCAGATATATTCGACAGGAACTATTTATTTAAATTATTCATTAGAATTACTAAGTGCTCACTGACTTTAACAACTTTATTGGTTGTATCATTAAGGGACGTGAGAGCTTTTAAGACTACTGGAATCCATTCAGAACATTCTATACTTTTCATGATGAGACATTCAGGATTATATGGCATTTAATTCACTGTCTCTTGAATTCCCACTTTGTGTTGTAGAACAAATAATGTTCAGCCTGTATTGCCGAGAAATAAATAACTTGTTGATATAACTTAAATTATTGGTTTCACTTCCTTCTGTGTTTATTGTAAGACCTAGAATCGTAATAAGTGTCAGTGCGATGGAAAGTTATACGTTGCTTCCAAATAAGGATCATTGTTATATGAGTTTCGTCAGTACCTCATTTATTGCAGTTGCGAGAAATCCTGTTGTTTCCGCAGAACGATCAGAGTATTTTTTCGTTACTTAAATTATAAATTAGGTAAAGATCCTCTTGTTTATATTTTTGTGGAGTATTTAATTATTTGTTTGTAGCAAAACTTGAATCGATGAAAAACTGGTACCCCAAAGAATTGGTGAATTCTCAGCGCTTACCTCAGCTTGTGAAAAAAACTATTTTTGTGTGGAATGAAAGTGTATTTTCTAACATAAATTTACACACCTGAGGTTCTTTTCACGATAGATTTCTGCCAGCAACGTATTCATAGGGTAGTTAAGAAGCCCCTGTATGACATAGATGATCCCGTTACTACATGCTATACCACTGATAACGAGGCTCATGTTCTGCTTCAGGTTTGGATAGCCCACATCAACCACAACGTCCTCTGTTAAGTAGACAGTATCAAACAATAATGCTCTTCCGTACGTTATGATGGGGATTATTATTATTATTATTATTGCAGTAGTAGTAGTAGTAGTAATAATAGCACTGGACAACAAATTTTTACAAAAGTCATGTTACTGAAATAAAATTAGTCAATTCTTATCAATTTTTATGTGCTGAACACGAATATGACAGTCAAATTGCAAAATTGGCTCTAGTTTTTTTGTAATCTGCAAGAAATTAATGTTTACATAACGAAATGCATTCCAATAGTAAAAGGTCAACTGTAATAGCCTACCTATAAAAAATCAAGTCATTGACTACATCTTAGATTTCTTCGCCTGTCTCTTGTACAGCTGTTTGGGAGCATCTCTGAGGAGTGTCCAGCAGTAGTCAGCCAGCATTGTAGTGGACCATTTTCCCTGGTATCTTTGTTCCATTGTTGCGATATCTTGATGAAAACGTTCGCCGTGTTCATCACTAACAATACCACAGTTGCTAGGAAAGCAATCCAAATGGGAATGAAGGAAGTGAATCTTTAGAGACATATTGCAGCCAAGTTTCTTATACTTCATCAACATGTCTTCTACTAGTTCCTTATAGTTTTCTGCCCTAACATTTCCGAGGAAGTTTGTAGAAACTAGGCGAAAAGCATTCCATGCTTGTTTCGCGTCACCTTCCAGCAAGTTGTTGAACCGGTCATCTTTGAAAAGCTCTCGAATCTGAGGACCCACAAAAACTCCCTCTTTAATCTTTGCTTCGCTGAGTCGAGGGAATTTTTCATGCAGGTGTCGGAATGCTGGCAAAGTCCGGTCAATGGCTTTCACGAAGTTCTTCATCAAACCTAGTTTGATGTGAAGGGGTGGTAGCAAGATTTTCTGAGCCTCAACCAGAGCTGGGTGTTGGATATTCTTCTCTCCAATGGCTACATTCTGCCTGTGAGTCCATTCCTTCATCATGTAGTGCATTTCCCTTGCTCGGCTATCCCACTCGCATAAGAAACACATGTATTTTGTATATCCTTGCTGCAGTCCCATTAAAAGGGCAACTACCTTCAAATCACCACAGAGGTGCCAGCTGTACTTGTTATACTCAATGGAATTCAGTAGCTGCCTTAAGTTATCGTATGTCTCTTTCATGTGGACAGCATACGCTACTGGAATAGATGGAAGAATGTTTCCATTGTGCAAAAGCACAGCCTTGAGACTCAGTTTCGAAGAGTCCACAAATAGTCTCCATTCTTGTGGGTCATGGGTGATTTTTAAAGCATTCATGAGGCCCTCAATATCGGAACAGAATATCAGATTACTTTCCTTTCTGAAGAAAGGCTCCAATTGCTGGTGGCGCTTTCGATATGCAGTAATTGTGACATCTTCTTCTAGAAGATTCCATTGTTGGAGTCTTGATCCTAGCAATTCTGCCTTGTTCTTTGATAAGTCCAAATCACGAATCAGGTCATTTAGTTCTTCCTGTGTTATTCTGTGTGGGGTTGATGATGCACCACAGTGAAAATCTGGATCACTGCATGCTGATGGACCAGGAGAAGAACAGGTCGACTCACCTTTGTCTTCGTCAGATGAATCAAGAGAATATTCTGCTGGAGGTTCTGGAATAGGAAGTCCCTCACCATGTGGAACTGGTCTCAATGCAGACGGAATGTTTGGGTAGACTATTCTCGACTTCTTTCGCTTCGTTATTCCGCCGGAAAGAGGAGGAACCAAGCAGAAGTAACAGTCATTTAGGTGGTTGCTTGGCTCTCTCCACACCATTGGGACTGCAAACGGCATTGATGACCTTTTGCAATTCAACCACTGTGAAAGCTGTGTTGTACATGTAGCACAGCATATATGCGGAGCCCAAGGCTTGTCTTGGTCACCAACCTTGCATCCGAAGTAAAGATGATATGCCTTCTTCACTTGAGAATTGATACTTTTCTTCTGGTTGGCAAATGTCACTTCCCCACAAATATAGCAAAAATTGTCCGCGGTATTAACACACTTTCGAGGCATTACTGTTCTTTATTGTACGTAAATGGATAAAATAATAAGTTTTATGTAACAGTAGCTTGAACTGTCTCGCACAACGTCTAAAATATTTTAAATGCTGAACCTATCTGATTGGGCTTTATATAGTACACTGCTTACGTCAGCTTCAGCAGCCGCCTGGCATTAGTATAATAGGCCTACACATGTATAGTACACTGCTGACGTCAACTTACTTCAGCAGCCGCATGGCATTAGTATTGCATTGCATCAGAAAATGATGCAATCAACTGTGGATGATGTGAGCATGATGGTATTATGCAATGTTACATCATTATTCCGGATGTTGCTGCAGTCCTACTGGAGAAATTTACACAGTGAAACATAGAAAATGAGGTATATGAATATCTTCAAAACGAGAGCCAATACAAATTTTTCACGGTTATATTCGTGTTCGGCACACCAAAATACTACAGATTAGGGCCTTTTCAAGTCAGTAATGATTTCACTGTTGACCAGTGTAGTAGTAGTAGCAGAATGACGATGATGATAATGACGAATATGGTAAGGATAATTGTAATAAAAATGAAGGAGAATGTGATCACCATGAAAGCAACAATGATAACAACGTTAGTATTGATGAAGATGATACTGATAGAAGTGATATTGGCTCCATTCCTATGTGACGAGGGGCCCCGAGTGGCCGAGTGTTCTAAAGTGCTCTCCGTTACGGATCACTGCCATCTCACCTCTGTCTGTGTTTGTTCGAGTCTCGGATTCGGCTAATGTTGGTATGTGAGAAAGCTTGCCAGTAGCTTCTCGTGGGTCGGTGCTTCTTTCCGGGGTTTTCGCTGGTTCTTCCTCCACCATTAATACTGGCCACCATGTATAACTTATCGTGTGCTGAAAAATGGCGTTAAACCCTACAACTACAACTACCTATCTGACTACGATTGATTGCCTTGGCTCAATCAGCAAACGCCAAATGGCGAGTTTGAAAACGTTTGCAAAATCATATGATGAGAAAATAATTGAAGATTTTCTTTGCATCATTTATAAGAGACTTTTTGATGATTTTATTTACTGAAAAGTTTTGGAAAATATAAGTGCAGGTGGATAATAATAGCATTCAAAATGAGGCTGCCATAAATATGAAGGTGTCTGTACCTTGCGCCTTAATACTTGTGTTATAAACTCATTGGAAGACCTCTGGAATACCTATGTAAAACTGTTCGAAGGAAAAATATATAAAAAGAATCGTCTGATGAATAAAGCTTACGTATTATGAAGTCTACAAAAATATGTTTGCTTTAACATTGAATAAGATGACTGCCCGACATAAAATAGGACATGAACAACAGCATCGTGAACACAACTACGACTACTACTACCACTACATCTACTAATACTACCAATAATAATAATAATAATAATAATAATAATAATAATAATAATAATAATAACAATAATAATAATGAGAATGGTCATATACAATAAATTTTGAATTATTAAATTTGTACCTTCTTTCCAGCTGTGACTAATTTTTAAAACTGTTTCTTAAATTCTGACACTCGTTAGTGAAAATATAAAATTGAGAACTAACCTGTTGAAATAAAATATTGCCGCATTAAGTTATGAAGATTCTTCTGTATAGTTCCAAATACAATGATAAATTACACTGGAATTATGAATGTCATACAATAAAGGCCAGAAGAAGAGATCGACAGTCAACCTTTCTTTACAATCCAATAATGGTTCTTATAACAAGAAATATATTCGAATGTATCAACGTTGTTTACCTATCTATTACCATTTATTATGCATTGTGTTGTTTGTTTAATCTCTCTTGTAACGTATGTGATTAAGAGACAAAGCTATAAAACTTTATATAACAAATAATTCACCGAGTTCAATATCCATCAATGCATACCTTTAATTATAGATTCTGGATTCCTCCTGACGGTGAATGTAACATTGTATTTGCTCGTCACTACAGAAGTATCCAAGATATTAATATCCTTCAAAAGTTTGCTGCCAAGGTTAACGTCAGGTAGATAATGAGTTCGGAATGTCTGAAACGTATATCAAGTAAATAAATAAAGTAATCAAATTATTTATATTTTTAACGGATTATTTTTAAGAATAGACATTATCAGTATGAAACTATGAAAAAGAAACATAAAAATCTAGACAGTTATATTTTAGGCTTCTCTCTAAGGATAGAATTAAAAGACTACAAACGCGATATTCTTTTCGAATGCAGATTGAACATATCATTATTCGTCTTCACATTAGTTTCTTTGCTCTAACAATGACCTAACATGATTCATTCAGGGAGAAAGAAAACCCCAACTAAAACATGTTTCTTTGTTTGACAAAATCATACGTAAATCATTTAAATCTATAAAACGCCTCTTTGTGACAAACATAAAGGTCAAAGATCATTCAGTTGAATCTACCACATGTTTCATTGTTCCACTAAGAGATGGGTAAATCAACTGAATCTACACCATTTTCCTTTCTTTGACAAGAAGACGGGTATATAAATTGAAAGGAAATTGTGCGAATCTCAAATGTTCAAAAGATGTACAAGTCTACAGCAAATAACGGCAAAGGATAGCACCCTACCATGTAAACGTTTACAACAAATAACAGCAACGGAAAGTACCCTATTAGGTAAAGGTTTATAACAAACAACATCAATGAAGAGCTCCCATTCATTTAAGGGTTATATTCTTGCAGTCCTGACGTAACTTTAATCACAAATAACTATTAAATACAACAATTTAAATTTAGTTGGCAATCATGGACCAGAAGCAACATCGAAATTGTATCAGTCGGGTTTCCATTTCCACTGACCTCCATTAAAATATCCGGTCTGGTTTTAATTGTCTGAAGAATACTCGGTACATTTGCCAAAAAAGTATCACTCGGAGCAAAAACAGTCTGCTGAATTCCCACCCTTCCGGCCACGGTCACAAACTCCACCATGTTGGACATCAATCCATAAAATTTGCTGGAAGGTACAAGTACAAGGGATACACACAATGGGGATAATATCATTGGTAAAAGTCATTATTTCCTTCATTTTAACGTTCGCAGACTTCATGATGTACGTGTTTATCAGGCATAATATACTACCAGCTTGCTGTATGGTGCATATTAATGCAGTGATATTTTCTAATAGCCGCTCGTGGATTATCATCTTATTTAACTCGTTTCTCTTAACTTTGTATGCAATATTATGTGTATATTATGTGCATATCACTCAATTTGTATATTCCATATCACTCAATGTGTATACTCCATATCACTCAATGTGTATATTCTATATCACTAAATGTGTATACTCCATATCACTCAATGTGTATATTCCATATCAGTCAATGTGTATACTCAATATCACTATCTATATTCCATATCACTCAATGTGTATACTCAATATCACTATGTATATTCCATATCACTCAATGTGTATATTCCATATCAATCAATGTGTATACTCCATATCACTCAATGTGTATATCCATATCAATCAATGTGTATACTCAATATCACTATGTATATTCCATATCATTCAATGTGTATATTCCATATCAATCAATGTGTATACTCCATGTCACTCAATATTATATACATAGTTGTTGTACCTGAGCCACGGAGTCTCTTGCATGGTGACCTCCACTGTTTTGTACGGGAAATATAACAGTCTGTCGATGATGTGGATGACGCCGTTTGTGCAACGCATATTGCCAGTGATTAATCGCCCCATTACATTGTTGTTGGAAACGAACACTTTAATTGAGAGAACACGAGTGATTAATTACATAAGAATAATAAAGCTGGGAGAGCAAGTAACTTTATCTATGCCATCTGACACTGAACAAAGCTGGGAGTGCAAGCAATTTAACTATGTCATCTGACATTGAACAAAGCTGGGACAGCAATTAATTTAACTATGCCATCTAATACTGAACAAAACTGGGAGTGCAAGTAATTTAATTATGCCATTTGACACTGAACAAAGCTGGGAGTGCAAGTAACTTTAACTATGCCATCTGACACTGAACAAAGCTGAGACAGCAAGCAATTTAACTATGCCATTTGACACTGAACAAAGCTGGGAGTGTAAGTAACTTTAACTATGCCATCTGACACTGAACAAAGCTGGGAGTGCAAGTAACTTTAACTATGCCATCTGACAAAGCTAGGAATGAAAGTAATTTAACTATGCCGACTGACACTGAACAGAGCTGAGACAGCAAGTAATTTTAACTATGCTACTTGAAATAGAACACAAATGTAAGCTTAAGTCTGGGTAAAAATAAAAGAAGTAAAATAGTGTGTAAATACGTCTAAAGGTAAAAATGTAAACATAATGAAGATAACTTTCTACATATGTCTATTTAAACTGCCCGGCAAATACTTTAACTCGCGTTCAGTCACGTGATATTAACATGCGTAGCTTCAACTAATACCGAAATATTATATTCATTTCTGTGCAGTTGCCGTACATTATCATGACAACAAATGTACTAACGTTCTCGACATTGTCCTATCATAAAACCTTGATGACGATAAATGTAATTACCTCCTCCACTCTGCTTTACCACGTAAACCGTGCCAGTCAATGCTTGCATTGATTCAAAAGCTGTAAATTCATCCATCAACTTGCCAGAGCCACTGACGATGTGACCTTTGAGAATCTGAAATAAATTGTTTTTACAATAGCATGCTTGATTGTTTCAGTATCCATACGGTAATTATCTGTATGTACATCATGTTTTCATTTGTAATACCGCATATTCTTGTCAATATATATATATATATATTCTTATCAATGTCTGATATTGTGCAAATATATGCACATTAATCTTCTGTACTACGTGCATTCTATTTCTGATAATGTTTGATATTGTCTATATATTTGGACAGTAATCTTGTATACAATATGCAATCAGTTTTTAATATTACGTAATCTTGTTAATGACAAATCCTGCTTTATGTGCAAACCGAAAACTATTTTCCTCTACTGAACGAATAACTTTCAATTTAAATGGCCGTTCTGTTCTTCGTTAGTAATTTTTTAACTACTAAAGTGATGCCGTCTAACTTCTTGCCTAATTTGATGCCTTTTTGTAGAAGATGACAATTTCTTTAACAAACGAACGGTTTTATTTTATTTGTTTTACCGTTACCAAAGAAATGATAATTTTCAAAACCAAACAGCTATAACGTCCATAGGAAATACTTCTATTCCAAAATTTTAGTAATGTATTTCTACAAGTAGTTTTAAAAACATATACAGACAATCTACTGCTATATTATTTCTTAGAATATGTTCACATTAATAACTGATCTTCCATTCGACTAATGATATCCCGAACATGACATATTGTAGCGCGAATTCCTGTTATGTATTGTTCAATGCACAATACAAATGTATTATTCAGTGAACATGTGTTATTCAATGTATAATACACATGTATTATTCAATGTACAATACACATGTATTATTCAATGAACATGTATTATTCAATGTACAATACACATGTATTATTCAATGTACATGTATTATTCAATGTACAATACACATGTATTATTCAATGTACAATACACATGTATTATTCAATGTACAATACACATGTATTATTCAATGTACAATACACATGTATTATTCAATGTACAATACACATGTATTATTCAATGTACAATACACATGTATTATTCAATGAACATGTGTTATTCAATGTACAATACACATGTATTATTCAATGTACAATACACATGTATTATTCAATGAACATGTGTTATTCAATGTACAATACACATGTGTTATTCAATGTACAATACACATGTATTATTCAATGTACATGTATTATTCAATGTACAATACACATGTATTATTCAATACACAATATTGCAATACTTGATTTAGTATGCATTTCATATTCAATACTCTAGAAATTTTTGTGGCAATTCCTATAAAAGAAATGAAAGACAATATCTCTATCAATAAATATTATGACAGGGGTAAATAAAAACATTTGGGAGATTGTGTCTATCTTATAGGACCGAAAAATACGTTGCTTGGCTTGAAGACCGGGTAAGAAAGATGAGGTTTGAGGTCTTTGTTGCATGTCGATGTATCATATATGATAAGATTAGAACAGATAAGATTTAGTTAGCATCAATTAAAACATATTATTCTACCATGACACCTATGTATGTATGTATGTATGTATGCATGTATGTATGTATGTATGTATGTATGTATGTATGTATGTATGTATGTATGGATGGATGGATGGATGGATGGATGGATGGATGGATGGATGGAAGGATGGATGGATAGATGGATGTATGTATGGATGGATGGATGTATGTATGTATAGATGGATGGATGGATGGATGAACGTATGTATGTATGTATGTATGTATGTATGTATGTATGTATGTATGTATGTAATGGAGATTGAATTTACTAATTTGCCTATAACATACTTTATGCAAACAATTATTATGCACTACATACTATTACTCAGTCAGGAAATAAAATATTGCATTGTCTATGATCAGTACATTTAATATGTACATTCGCTGCACGTGCAGCGCACTCACTGTGATAAGTAAGGATACATTTTTTATCAGTACATCAGCGCTTTCTGTGGTCAAGTCTGTGAAGGCTTCGTTACTTGGAACGAAGAATGTAATATCCGGCCCCGCTGACTTTAAAATCTCTAATACCTCTGGTAAGCTATTCAAAAGACTGGATGTAATGCTGGAATCAAATGATATTGGATTTATTAATGAAATCAATATATAATATATAATTATATTATTCAGGTATATTCGTTAAATAGCTAACCGCCAACCTTCATTAATTACATAAACAGCATATGAGCTCAAACTTCAGTTCTATCCTGCTGGTAATATTCTATGAAAAGATTCTAAAACTTCAGTTCTTTACTGCTGGTAATGTTCTATGAAATGATGCTAAGTTCTAATATAACAATGCAGTACATTAATTTAGCTGTAATGTTCTAACAATGCTGACACACACAAAAAAAATACACAAAATGGAAATGCCATGTTTCATACTGAAGTTCTATTATTTTGGCTATTTCGTCCACAATGTTTCGTACCTGAGTTCTGTTCTTTGTGCTATTTCATCCACAATGTTCCTGGTGGGTACATGAAGCAGGTTATCCACAATGTGTAATACACCGTTTGAACACCAGATGTCTCTGACTATAACATTAGCTTCGATGAATGTGCCTGTGACAACCAAACCTAAAGAAAACACGATAGGCAAAAAATACAATAGCATTTGAATGAATTTATTACATAATACCTGAGAGAAATATTCTACTGGCTGAGATGACTTACTGTGATTTGGGATATCTCATCATATTGTACTGCCGGGATTAATTAACTTCGATGTGAATTTATTACGTAATACCTGAGAGAGATATTCTATTGGCTGAGATGACTTGCTGTGATTCGGGATATCTCATCATATTGTACTGCCGGGATGTAATTAACTTCGATGTGAATTTATTACGTAATACCTGAGAGATATTCTACTGGCTGAGATGACTTACTGTGATTTGGGATATCTCATCATATTATAATGCCGAGATGTAATCAACTTCGATGTGAATTTATTACGTAATACCTGAGAGAGATATTCTATTGGCTGTGATGACACTGTGATTTGGGATATCTCATCATATTATAATGCAAGGGATGTAATTAACCTCGATGTGAATTTATTATGTAATACCTGAGAGATATTCTATTGGCTGCGATGACTTATTGTGATTTGTGATATCTCATCATATTGTACTGCCGGAATGTAATTAACTTCGATGTGACGTGTTGACAAACGTTTTTGAGTGTCGCGACACTAAAATGACATTTTTCTTATTCTGGAGTTACAAAAAATATAAATATACATAAAAATTGTTTATTCGTGTATTTAATGGACATCAGTTGCTCTTACTTGACATTACATAAAATGATGTGCGTCTGTTGGCTATATATTGTAGTTTATTAATCTTAAAAGAAATGTATATTCTCGGCATCTTTTACACTTTCTTAGCATTACACGTAATACTGTATATTATCGGCATCATTTAAACTAAACGACATACTGTACACGTGTGGCCATTATTCACATTTTTAAGTCTTACACGTAACACTGTATATTTTCGGCATCATTTAAACTAAACGACATACTGTACATGTTTGGCCATTATTCACATTTTTTAGTCTTACACGTAATAATGTATATTTTCGGCATCATTTACGTTATCTTAATATTCCATAAAGGAATGTGTATGTGTTGGCCATCAGTTAAAATTACTTACTCTTTCATAAAATAATGCGTACTTTGGGCATCAATTACATTTGCTTATTTTACATAAAATAGTGTGTATTACACATTCTGTCATTTACATTTAATTTGTATTGTTTATTAGTTTTCCTTAATGATTAGATATTATATGCATATGTATTTTGTACTTCATTCACCTTGTCCAAAATCAAGTACTTGCTGTACCTGACCAGTGACATTTATTTTGTAAACAATATAATAAATAGCTAATATTTCTCTAAAACTAAAACAATATACCTTTAGATCATTATATCTGGAGGCAAACATGTTTCTTTGATTCTGAGTCTAAGACATCGGTATTTTACTTGGAAATTCCTAATCTTGTTGACAACTATGAATGTTTTAGAGAGAAGGTCGCCTTACATAATGACCCTATTATGGTGTCTTAACCTTTTATATAACATGGTTTACGTTGAAACATACTTATTCGTGCCTTAAGACCTGAAGCAGAATCAGTCTTATTGATGTGTTCAGTTATAAATATGGGTGGGATTATTTATTTAAATTATTATTCACTGGAATTACAGTATGCTGAATACTATTCTTGGACTGCTATATTAATTCTGAATTATACTGAATTCAGACAAGGATATTTTGGATCATATTATTATGACACATCAAAAGACTGTTAGCACATTGACACAATCCAGGTCATTAGCACATTAGCACGTTCGAGACTACAGGCATATAAATACATTCAGTATTGGAATATTAATGGAATACCATTGGAATTTTATTGGAACTTAATATATATGGACTTGTGATCCAAAATTTAGGATTGTGTATGATTTAATTCACAATTCTGTACATTCTTTATACAATTTCATTTTATACTCACGGAAATAAATTATTTGTTGAATTTTACAAAATTAAGTTGGCTTTTGCTCATTTCTGTTACTTAGTTTAAGATCACAGAGTCGTACCATTTACTTAATTTTACATAAAAATCTATGTATTTGTTGGTCATCAACAGTAGTTAAGGGAATCAATAAAGGATTGTATTTGTTGGTCATCAATAGTACCTAAGGGAATCGATAAAGGGATGTATTTGTTGGTCATTAATAGTAGTTAAGGGAATCGATAAAGGGATGTATTTGTTGGTCATCAGTAGTACCTAAGGGAATCGATAAAGGGATGTATTTGTTGGTCATTAATAGTAGTTAAGGGAATCGATAAAGAGATGTATTTGTTGGTCATCAGTAGTACCTAAGGGAATCGATAAAGGGATGTATTTGTTGGTCATCAATAGTAGTTAAGGAAATCGATAAAGGGATGTATTTGTTGGTCATCAATAGTACCTAAAGGAATCGATAAAGGGATGTATTTGTTGGTCATTAATAGCAGTTAAGGGAATCGATAAAGGGATGTATTTGTTGGTCATCATTGGTAGTTAAAGAAATCGATAAAGGGATGTATTTGTTGGTCATCAATAGTAGTTAAGGAAATCGATAAAGGGATGTATTTGTTGGTCATCAATAGTACCTAAGGGAATCGATAAAGGGATGTATTTGTTGGTCATTAATAGTACCTAAGGGAATCGATAAAGGGATGTATTTGTTGGTCATTAATAGTAGTTAAGGGAATCGATAAAGGGATGTATTTGTTGGTCATCAGTAGTACCTAAGGGAATCGATAAAGGGATGTATTTGTTGGTCATTAATAGTAGTTAAGGGAATCGATAAAGAGATGTATTTGTTGGTCATCAATAGTACCTAAGGGAATCGATAAAGGGATGTATTTGTTGGTCATCAATAGTAGTTAAGGAAATCGATAAAGGGATGTATTTGTTGGTCATCAATAGTACCTAAGGGAATCGATAAAAGGATGTATTTGTTGGTCATTAATAGTAGTTAAGGGAATCGATAAAGGGATGTATTTGTTGGTCATCATTGGTAGTTAAAGAAATCGATGAAGGGATGTATTTGTTGGTCATCAATAGTAGTTAAGGAAATCGATAAAGGGATGTATTTGTTGGTCATCAATAGTACCTAAGGGAATCGATAAAGGGATGTATTTGTTGGTCATTAATAGTAGTTAAGGGAATCGATAAAGGGATGTATTTGTTGGTCATCATTGGTACTTAAGGGAATCGATAAAGGGATGTATTTGTTGGTCATCAATAGTACCTAAGGGAATCGATAAAGGGATGTATTTGTTGGTCATTAATAGTACCTAAGGGAATCGATAAAGGGATGTATTTGTTGGTCATTAATAGTAGTTAAGGGAATCGATAAAGGGATGTATTTGTTGGTCATCAGTAGTAACTAAGGGAATCGATAAAGGGATGTATTTGTTGGTCATTAATAGTAGTTAAGGGAATCGATAAAGGGATGTATTTGTTGGTCATCAGTAGTACCTAAGGGAATCGATAAAGGGATGTATTTGTTGGTCATCAGTAGTACCTAAGGGAATCGATAATGGGTTCACTATTCTCCATACATCATGGCTTGTTGCGTCATTAAATTTGTGGTTTGTATATCTAAGAAATTCACAAAAATTGGTAACATAGAACCAATAGTTTCGCAGTATATCTTTGTATCACGTTGCATATGTATACCTCTGATATGTATGATAGCAAGAACGTTTATTGTCGCCATATGGGGCACTGAGATCGATGATGGCATGCATGAGTTATGCCATTGATCAGGACACTGTCATGGAAGATGGCGTGCATGCTTAATTACACTGTGATGGTAACATAAATGGATGATAAACTGCATGCTTGATGTTACTATATAGATTAGTATTATTGAAGAAAGTTTGTATGCCATGGTATAGACACTGATATGGACGAACACACTGATCCTACGTTTAACGCCGCGGCATACATACTAACATGGTTAATCGCACTGATGCTATGAGTAATGCCACATCATATACACTGATATAGATGATCGCTTTGATGCTATCGTTAACGACACTGCATATAAAATAATATGGATAATTGCATCAATGATATGATTAATGGATAAGACTATGGGTGCTGTAGTCAGTGCACACTGACATGGATGATCGCATTGCTCATATGATTAATCTCAAAGCAAAGACACTGACATGGATGATCGCACTGATCACATGTTTAATCTCAAAGCATAGACACTGACATGGAGGATCGCACGATGCTGTTATTAATGACTTTACATATACACTGATATGGTTGATTGCATTTATGATATGGATAATGACACAGCATGGACACAAATGGATGATCGCATTGATGCAATGATTAATGACACTGCATATACATTGATATGGATGATCGCATTGGTACTATTATTATTGTCACATCATAGACACTGATATGGGGGCCCCGAGTGGCCGAGTGGTCTAAAGCTCTCTCCGTTACGGATCACTACCATCTCATCTCTGTCTGCGTGGATTCGAGTCTCAGATTCAGCCAATGTGGGTATGTGAGAAAGCTTGCCAGTTGCTTCTCGTGGGTCGGTGATTATTTCCGGGGTTTTCCAGGGTTCTTCCTCCACCAATAATACTGGCCGCCATGCATAGCCTATCGTGTGCTGAAAAATGGCGTTAAACCACATAACAACAACAACAACAAGACACTGATATGGATGATATCACTGTGGCTGTGATCAATGTCTCAGCATATAAACAGACACAGATGATAGCACTGATGCAGTGATTAACGACACGGCATAAACACCGATATGGATGATCGCATTGGTACTAGCATTATTGTCACATCATGGACACTGATATTGATGATATCACTGTTGCTGTAATCAAAGTCTCGGCATAGACATTGAGGCAGATGCTAGCAATGATGCAATGATTAACGACACTACATAAACATTGATATGATGTGAGCACTGATAATATGACCAATGCCATGTCATATTCACTGATATAAATAAGAGCATTGATGCTATTATTAACGAAACATCACAGACACAGTCATGGACTAGCATATTGATGCTATCATTAATTCCACATCATATACACTGTCAAGGACTAGCGTATTGATGCTATCATCAATTCCACAGCATATACACTGTCAAGGACTAGCGTATTGGTGCTATCATCAATTCCACAGCATAGACACTGTCATGGACTAGCATATTGATGCTAACATTATTTCCACCGCATAGACACTGTCATGTACTAGCGTATTGATGCTATTGATGCTATCATTAATCACACAGCATTGACACTGTCATGGACTAGCATATTGATGCTATCATTAATTCCACAGCATATACACTGTCATGGACTAGCATATTGATGCTATCATTAATTCCACAGCATAGACACTGTCATGGACTAGCATATTGATGCTATCATTATTTCCACCGCATAGACACTGTCGTGTACTAGTGTATTGATGCTATCATTAATTCCACAGCATATACACTGTCACGGACTAGCATATTGATGGTAATGCCACACCTGTTACACTGATATGGCTTATAGTATGCATGTCATGACTAACTACACTGCATAGATTCTGATAAGGATGATAGCATTAACGCTATGATTAAGGACACTGCATATACACTGATATGGATGATCGTACTGTTGATATGATTAATGACTGCATATACACTGATGTGGATGATCGTACTGTTGATATGATTAACGACACTGCATATACATTAATATGGACGTAAGCATTGATGCTATGATTATTAACACTGCATATACACTAATATGGATGATGGCATTGATGCTATGATTAATAGGAGAGCATATACACTGATATGGAAGATCGCTATGAAGTCATGATTAATGTCACAGCATAGACACTGATATGGATGATCGCTATGAAGTCATGATTAATGTCACAGCATAGACACTGATATGAATGGTTGCTATGAAATCACGATTAATGTCACAGCATAGACACTGATATGACGTGGATGATAGCATTGATGCTGTGATTAATGACACTGCATATACACTGATATGAATGATCGTAACTATGTTATGCTTGACGAAACTGCAGAGATACTGATATGTATGATTGCATCGGTGTTATGATTAACGCCACTGCATATACACTGATATGAATGATCGTAACTATGTTATGTTTGACGAAACTGCAGAGATACTGATATGGACGATTGCATCGGTGTTATGATTAACGCCACTGCATATACACTGATATGGATGATCGTTTTTATGTTATGATTAACGCCACTGTATATACACTGATATGGATGATCGTTTTGATGTTATGATTAACGCCACTGCATATACACTGATATGGATGATCGTTTTGATGTCATGATTAACGCCACTGCATATACACTGATTTGGATGATCGTTTTGATGTTATGATTAACGCGACTGCATATACATTGATATTGATATGAGCCTGCATGCGTCATTCCAGTGTTATGAACGATAGCACTGCATGATAATGCTACTGTTGTGTTTATTAAGACTGTATTTTCTTTACCTGTTTCTGTCTTGGTGATGTTGAGCTTCTGTCCACTATATGTTCCTACTTCAATTGAACCATAGATGAGAGAGGTCCCAAGTTTCACATTTTTCGCAATTGCTCCGCGGACAGCCTGTGCAATTCAAATTAATATAATGCTCAACTTGATCTTGTCGTATATATATATATATATATATATATATATATATATATATATATATATATATATATATATATATATATATATATATATATATATATATATATATATATATATATATATATATATATATATATGTGTGTGTGTGTGTGTGTGTGTGTGTGTGTGTGTGTGTCAAAATACTTATGACGCCTAATCAGAAAGTAAAGGTAAAACGTAGAAATAATTAATGTCAAAAGATTTTCAGATCCAACATTGGTACATACATCAGTTAGCACATACAGCCCCTTAAAAGTATCCATCTAGATAAAACGTTATTAAATTCAAAACGAGGTTTTTATTCCCTGTCACATGTTTTGTAATACAGTATGAGATAGAGAAGATGTAACGTTCAAGTCGTAACGGCCACAAACTTGCAGACGTATCTTAAATTGGTGTTTCAGTACAAAAAGCCTCTTCAAAAAAAGCATCCTTCTTTCTAGCTGACATCTCATAATTCCGTTTCCTTCCCTGTCATTCGTTCCCTAATATTGAATATGTCATATCTAATTATGCAGATCTTCGTCTTAGTGAAAGAGAAGAGAGAAGAGGTAATTCCGATGATACATACATCAAAGATTCTATTACTATTCATTTCCAGATTCTTTAACGTGTCGGGTGCTATCATAGACAGGGCAGTATCCGCAGTAAGAAAGACTGTAATTGGACTGAATGGTTCATAGGTCAGTATACGCTGGATATCCGGGTACTGGCTGATAAACTCCTTCATCTTGCTAAAATATTAACAAAGTTGTTATGGTGACCAGATTCGTATTAAAAACATCAAAAGGTCAAGTTTCTAGGTCATATAAAGACCAATGTCAAGGACAAAGCGCACATAAAGACACACCTACTTCTACCATAGAAACAGACTTAAAGACTTAATACTATTTACTTCCTTAATTAATGTTAGCTTGTTTTTGTTTTGTAATTTGGTCGTGCTTTTGTAATCGTGTCGTTGTACATGTTTGCATGTGTTATATGATATTTTAAAACTCTCGGAGCTTCTAATGATTAGGCGATGTACAAAGTCCACATTGTTATTATCAGTAGTAGTAGTAGTGTCGAGAACCAAAACAATTAGAGAACGATATTATTGACCAAAGGGCATATAAAGACCAATGTCAGTAACCAAAAGCACATAAAAACTAATGTCGTCTGACCAAGGTCTTATATATAGACCGATGTCAATGACCAAATGACATACAAAGACCAATGTCATTGACCGAGGGCATATATATATATATAGACCGATGTCAATGACCAAAGGACATATAAAGACCAATGTCAGTGACCAAGGACATATATACAGAACTATGTCAATGACCAAAGAACAAATGGAAGTTAGCATACTTTATTATTTCATCCTTTGTTGCAAATAACAGCACCTATTACACTAATGTCTTGCACCTATTACACTAATGTCTTGCACCTATTACACTAATGACTTGCACCTATTACACTAATGTCTTGCACCTATTACACTAATGTCTTGCACCTATTACACTAATGACTTGCACCTATTACACTAATGTCTTGCACCTATTACACTAATGTCTTGCACCTATTACACTAATGTCTTGCACCTATAACATTAATTTCTTGCAGAGCCTAACTAGTACTTTGGCATGATAAACGGCTATTGAGGAATAACTACGATAATAATACGTACCTGAGCATACCTAATCCCTGTACGGCCTGCCAGACAGTAAAGTTACTTACGAATAAGACATTGCTTATTACGTGAATTACTCCATTTGTACACCCAATATTGTGTATAAGGATCTGAGCCCGTACACCACCGCCTTCAATGTAAATATCTGCAAAAAAATAAATAAAAAAATGTACACTTTGTTTCAGAGGGAGCCAAAATGTTCTACAGCACCAATATCTTGTAGTCTTTGTTACGAAGCCAATTTTCTGCGAATAATATGACAGACTAATACCGAGGCCTGTTCTTTTTAATTAACAAACGAGACCATTATCTCAAGCTAAATTATTGTACTACTCATATTACTGCGCACATTTAGTTAAATACACTTCAAAATCTCTCTGTCTCTCCATCTCTCGATCTCTTGAAGCATTGAAGTCCATATAGTTGTTCGGATTGTACCATGTCAAACTCGAGCACTGTTCACTGTTTTATGTAACTTTTTGACCCTCCAAAGGAAATCATATGAAATATTTAAACAGTCTTTTTAGCTCTTTTTTGCAATGGAAAAGTGACGAAATTAAAAGGACCAGTCTAATCAATGCATTACAAAATGGAGGACTGAAGATGCCGCACAGTCAGTGTGTTTGTTATCACGAGGAATACATTTAATTGATCCACTCAAACACTTAACATAGAGACTAACTCTTATAAACATATTAAAAGAATTTGGAGCGGATAATATTTTGTTTTATTCTTTTAAAGCAAGGACTCCAAAACTTTTCATAGAGATTTAAAACGTTTTTGGAAAGAAATGTTTTCGAATTGTCGGAATCGGAAGATTATCCCACCACAACTCTTGAACAATTGTTTTCAATACCACTCTGAAATAACGAAATATATAAAGATAAATGAAAATACACTCTTTCTGAACACATGATGAGAAAAGTGTTTATCCTTTATTAATGATATAATTCAGGAAAACGGCATGTTCCTTGTATAAAACGAATTGATAAAAATTGATTACCAATGGCACCTTTGCAGAATTCCATAGAGTTTGTGACACAAAACCAGGAACATAAAAAACACTATTGCAAATACTATAAAATTAAAATCTCCGATACATGAAAATATGCATTGCATCAGGAAGCAGATCAGCATTTCAAATTCATTTTATACATTATATATGAAATTGTCATGAAATTCAAATGGAAACTAAATGGAAATCTGTTTTAAATCAGAATCACTCATATCAAGATTGGTAATCAATATTTCTTCCCTTCCCCTCTGTACTACTGAGAATACAGGACATCAGATTCTTCAATATGAAGTTCGCAAAAATAATTCGCTCATCTAATAGAAGATTGCTTAAAATAGAAATCTCTGTATCATCACCGCATGAATTCGTAACGAAACTTAAGAGATTCTGCTTCATTTAGCTCTGAGACGTCACTTTGTGATACATTTTGGGCTGGGTCTTTGAGACGTCACTTTGTGATACATTTTGGGCTGGGTCTTTGAGACGTCACTTTGTGATACATTTTGGGCTGGGTCTTTGAGACGTCACATTGTGATACATTTTGGGCTGGGTCTTTGAGACGTAACTTTGTGATACATTTTAAGCTGGGTGTTTGAGACGTCACTTTGTGATACATTTTGGGCTTGGGTCTTAGAGATGTCACTTTGTGATACCTTTTGGGATGGGTCTTTGAGACGTCACTTTGTGATACATTTTGGGCTGGGTCTTTGAGACGTCACTTTGTGATACATTTTGGGCTGGATCTTTGAGACGTCACTTTGTGATACATTTTGGGCTGGGTGTTTGAGACGTCACTTTGTGATACATTTTGGGATGGGTCTTTGAGACGTCACTTTGTGATACGTTTTGGGCTTGGGTCTTAGAGATGTCACTTTATGATACATTTTGGGATGGGTCTTCGAGACGTCACTTTGTGATACATTTTGGGCTGGGTCTTTGAGACGTCACTTTGTGATACATTTTGGGCTGGGTCTTTGAGACGTCACTTTGTGATACATTTTGGGCTGGGGCTTTGAGACGTCACTTTGTGATACATTTTGGGCTGGGGCTTTGAGACGTCACTTTGTGATACATTTTGGGCTGGGGCTTTGAGACGTCACTTTGTGATACATTTTGGGCTGGGACTTTGAGACGTAACTTTGTGATACATTTTGGGCTGGGTCTTTGAGACGTAACTTTGTGATACATTTTGGGCTGGGTCTTTGAGACGTCACTTTATAATACATTTGGGCTGGGTCTTTCAGACGTCACTTTGTGATACATTTTGGGCTGGGTCTTTGAGACGTCCCTTTGTGATACATTTTGGGCTGGGTCTTTGAGACGTCACTTTGTGATACATTTTGGGCTGGGTCTTTGAGACGTCACTTTGTGATACATTTTGGGCTGGGTCTTTGAGACGTCACTTTGTGATACATTTTGGGCTGGGTCTTTGAGACGTCACTTTGTGATACATTTTGGGCTGGGGCTTTGAGACGTCACTTTGTGATACATTTTGGGCTGGGACTTTGAGACGTCACTTTGTGATACATTTTGGGCTGGGTCTTTGAGACGTCACTTTGTGATACATTTTGGGCTGGGTCTTTGAGACGTAACTTTGTGATACATTTTGGGCTGGGTCTTTGAGACGTCACTTTATAATACATTTTGGGCTGGGTCTTTCAGACGTCACTTTGTGATACATTTTGGGCTGGGTCTTTGAGACGTTACATTGTGATACATTTTGGGCTGGGTCTTTGAGACGTCACTTTGTGATACATTTTGGGCTGGGTCTTAGAGACCAATGTCATATTTCATATAAAATACCATATTATCTTGAATGAAACATTCACAGAACTTTAGATTATTTATACATGATTGATTCTGTATAATTAGAAATTGGATTTTGTGGCTTGCATGGAACGAGTCAAATTGTATAAACATATTGAATTATAGTGCAAATGCTTATACATGTCAACAAGGGCAAAAACTAATAAGAGGACGGTGCGAAAAGATTAAAATTGCACTCACAGCTATTCAATAATTTGTTATATCACAAACAAATAGGCATGGATGAAGTTATTAATGTGTATATTTATTTATATATGTATACCTTATAAAGATGAGGAAGATGTGTATGGATTTAAAAGGGATTTGATTAATCAAATAATGTTTTGAACAACATAAAAGCAAGACCACTCCAGTGACCTAATGGTTAGAGCGTCCGCCTCGGATGCAGAAGAACGCAGGTTCGAATCTCGGCCGAGCCATACCAAAGACATATAAATACTACAATCAGCTGCCTCGCTTGACGCTCAGCATTAAGAGGGTAGTGTTAGGACTGGTCGGCCTGGTGTCAGGATAATGAGACTGTGTGGGACATCATATACATGTCTGCGGCATGATGTCCCAGTGCTAGACATCACTATAAACTGCCACACTGCAAACATCGTAGCGATATGACTGAAAAATTGCTAAAGCTACGATAAAAATCCAAATCACACACACACACACACACACACACGCTTAAAAGCACAACGTATCTGACGAAGACATTATTTTGATAATTAAACAGCTTGCACGAATATGTGGTGTATATCTACAGTATTATATCCGTCGTTTACTTAATAACATTTTAAAAACAGTTTATTTTTTATAATCGTAGGTTTAAAGCTGAGATAATTCTTTTAACACAGTTGGTAAAGTCATTCATACTCAAGTTAGTACAATGCACCCAGTACTTTTGTCCAAGTAAAAATCATGTGATTTGACTTCAACATGTGAGTTCTTGGAAAGGCAGACTGACCCATTTTTTGACTGGCCAGTTATAAAGTATTTAACCTTGTTTACGAGCTTAAAAATGAGTAACCGACCCTCTTTCTGGTTTAGGAACTGCGTGTTAGTTTTAATATAACATATGTTTACTTGAGAATTGATTTTTCCAACAAGTAACATCAGTCTTGGAAGATCTTTATTTGTGTTCACTTGTGAGGATTTATTAATTCAATTATTCATTGGAATTACAAAGTGCTCGAACTTTCTCTTTGAATAGTATTTCAGAATTACAGTGAATTCATTTAAAGGCATTCTGTGTTATATTGTTATGATATGTTGGCACATCAGCACAATACATTGAACTTCATTCGAAATACCACTAAAGCTCATTTGGATTACTCGGTATGTTTGGACATGTGATTGAGCATTTGGGACTATTTAGGATTTCGTTACCATACTGTAACGTATTTTTTAATTTTTCACTTTCTCTTCTAAGGAAATAAATTATACTTTTAATTTCACAAATCTTGATGGTAAGACCAAAGAGTCATAACAATAACTAATTTGTTTCTTTTTTATGTCTATGAGATATGTATCGAACATGAACGATTCGTTAATTTACTCAATATGCAATGCTTGCAATATGCATTTGTCCCTTATATCAATGGCTAGGAACATATTTCGACGAAAAAGTATTTTTTTTATACCTTTGTATCGATGGCAAGGCACTCATTCGACGAAGTTTATTTCTTACACATGCAACTACTTTACGCATTACTTTGTCACATGATTGCATATTTTTAAATTTATTTAACGCCTTATACGACTCGATACAAAACATGATTGCATAGTATTTATTCTTGTTAGCTTCAGTCGCACATATGCATGCATAGCTCTTGGAGTGTTGTTAGGTCATCGGAGGGTGGTTTGGTAACTAAAACTTTATAGGACCATGACATTTTTCAAGTTATAATATTATAATTGAAGAAATGTTTGTTCTTCTTCACAGAGAAAACTACCTTGGACAAACCTTGACCATAGTCTATAGAATGGAGTTTAACTCCTTTATTTAAGTTGATACATATAACTGTGATAATGCATACAGTGAGATTTTAGATCCCTCCAACAGTGGTAAACATACTACATTTTGCACTTTCGTCATCATACACATGTTTAAGTTATCTCAGACGTCTTAGACATTTTCGAGCAGGTCAGAAGTAAGTGGAATTGACATAAATCCAATACCCAAAACACTTGCCTAAAAACAACGATAGATGGATTAGTTTTTATCCTCGTTCTATTTTCAGGTTTGCATTCGACCAAAAATTGAATGTATTTATTACCTTATATAATATAACAATTGTAATGTAATTATTACCTATTATAATACAACCAGTGTAATGTAATTATTACCTATTATAATACAAGTGTAATGTAATTATCACCTATTATAATACAAGTGTAATGTAATTATTACGTATTATAATACAAGTGTAATGTAATTACTACCAATGATAATACAACAAGTGTAATGCAATTATTACCTATTATAATACAACAAGTGTAATGTAATTATCACCTATTATAATACAACAAGTGTAATGTAATTATTACCTATTATAATACAAGTGTAATGTAATTATTATCTATTATAATACAAGTGTAATGTAATTATTATCTATCATAATACAACAAGTGTAATGTAATTATTACCTATTGTAACACAACAAGTGTAATGTAATTATTACCTATTATAATACAACAAGTGTAATATTACCTATTATAATACAAGTGTAATGTAATTATTACCTATTATAATACAAGTGTAATGTAATTATTACCTACTATAATACAAGTGTTATGTAATTATTACCTATTATAACACAACAGGTGTAATGTAATTATTACCTATCATATTACAAGTGTAATGTAAGTATTACCTATTATAATACAACAAGTCTAATGCAATTATTACCTATTATAATACAGCAAGTGTAATGCAATTATTACCTATTATAATACAACAATGTAATGTAATTATCACCTATTATAATACAACAAGTGTAATGTAATTATTACCTACTATAATACAACAAGTGTAATGTAATTATTACCTATTATAATACAAGTGTAATGTAATTATTATCTATCATAATACAAAAAGTGTAATGTAATTATTACCTATTATAATACAACAAGTGTAATGTAATTATTACCTATTATAATACAACAAGTGTAATATTACCTATTATAATACAAGTGTAATGTAATTATTACCTATTATAATACAAGTGTAATGTAATTATTACCTACTATAATACAAGTGTTATGTAATTATGACCTATTATAATACAACAGGTGTAATGTAATTATTACCTATCATATTACAAGTGTAATGTAAGTATTACCTATTATAATACAACAAGTCTAATGTAATTATTACCTATTATAATACAACAAGTGTAATGTAATTATCACCTATTATATTACAAGTGTAATATAATTATTACCGACTAAAATACAACTGTTATGTAATTGTCACCTATTATAATACAACAAGTGTAATGCAATTATTACCTATTATAATACAACAAGTGTAATATAATTCTTGCCTATTTTAATACAAGTGTAATGTAATTATTGCTTATTATAATACAACAAGTGTAATATATTTATTACCTATTATATTACAAGTGTAATGTAAGTATTACCTATTATAATATAACAAGTGTAATGTAATTATTACCTATTATAATACAAGTGTAATGTATTTATTACCTATTATAATACAAGTGTAATGTAAGTAATACCTATTATAATACAACAAGTGTAATGTACTTTTTACCTATTATAATACAACGAGTGGAATGTAATTATTACCTATTATAATACAAGTGTTATGTAATTATTACTTATTATAATAAACAAGTGTAATGTATTTATTACATATTATAATACAAGTGTAATGTAAGTATTACCTATTATAATACAACAAGTGTAATGTAATCTTTACCTAATATAATACAACGAGTGGAATGTAATTATTACCGATTATAATACAAGTGTAATGTAAGTATCACCTATTATAATACAACAAGTGTAATGTAACTATTACCTATTATAATAGAACAAGTGTAATGTAAGTATTACCTATTATAATACAAGTGTAATGTAATTATTACCTATTATAATACAAGTGTAATGTATTTATTACCTATTGTAATACAAGTGTAATGTATTTTTTACCTATTATAATACAAGTGTAATGTAATTATTACCTATTATAATGCAACAAGTGTAATGTAATTATTACCTATTATAATACAAGTGTAATGTAATTATTACCTATTATAATACAAGTGGAATGTATTTATTACCTATTGTAACACAAGTGTAATGTAATTTTTACCTATAATAATACAAATGTAATGTAATTATTACCTATTATAATACAAGTGTAATGTAATTATTACCTATTATAATATAACAAGTGTAATGTATTTATTACCTATTATAATACAACAAGTGTAATGTAACTACTACCTATTATAATAGAACAAGTGTAATGTAAGTATTACCTATTATAATATAACAAGTGTAATGTAATTATTACCTATTATAATACAAGTGTAATGTAATTATTACCTATTATAATACAAGTGTAATGTAATTATTACCTATTATAATATGACAAGTGTAATGTATTTATTACCTATTATGATACAAGTGCAATGTAATTTTTACCTATTATAATACAACAAGTGGAATGTAATTATTACCTGTTATAATACAAGTGTAATGCAATTATTACCTATTATAATACAAGTGTAATGTAATTATTACCTATCATAATACAAGAAGTGTAATGTAACTACTACCTATTATAATAGAACAAGTGTAATGTAAGTATTACCTATTATAATATAACAAGTGTAATGGAATTATTACCTATTATAATACAAGTGTAATGTAATTATTACCTATTATAATACAAGTGTAATGTAATTATTACCTATTATAATATAACAAGTGTAATGTATTTATTACCTATTATGATACAAGTGTAATGTAATTTTTACCTATTATAATACAACAAGTGGAATGTAATTATTACCTATTATAATACAAGTGTAATGTAAGTATTACCTATTATAATACAAGTGTAATGTAACTATTACCTTTTATAATAGAACGAGTGTAATGTAAGTATTACCTATTATAATATAACAAGTGTAATGTAATTTTTACCTATTATAATACAAGTGTAATGTATTTATTACCTATTGTAATACAAGTTTAATGTAATTTTTACCTATAATAATACAAGTGTAATGTAATTATTACCTGTTATAATACAACAAGTGTAATGTAATTATTACCTATTATAATACAACAAGTGCAATGTAATTATTACCTATTATAATAGAACAAGTGTAATGTAATTATTACCTATTATAATACAAGTGTAATGTAATTATTACCTATTATAATACAAGTGTAATGTATTTATTACCTATTGTAATACAAGTGTAATGTAATTTTTACTTATAATAATACAAGTGTAATGTAATTTTTACCTATTATAATACAACAAGTGTAATGTAATTATTACCTATTATAATAAAACAAGTGTAATGTAATTATTACCTATTATAATACAAGTGTAATGTAATTATTAGCTATTATAATACAAGTGTAATGTAAGTATTACCTATTATAATACAAGTTTAATGTAATTATTACCTATTATAATACAAGTGTAATGTAATTATCACCTATTATAATACAAGTGTAATGTAATTATTACCTATTATAATACAATTATAATATATTTATTACCTATTATAATACAAGTGTAATGTATTTATTACCTATTGTAATACAAGTGTAATGTAATTTTTACCTGTAATAATACAAGTTTAATGTAATTATTGCCTATTATAATACAACATGTGTAATGTAATTATTACCTATTATAATATAACAAGTGTAATGTAATTATTTCCTATTATAATACAAGTGGAATGTAATTATTAGCTATCATAGTACAAGTGTAAAATAATTTTTACCTATTATAATATAACAAGTGTAATGTAATTATTGCCTATTATATTACAAGTGTAATGTAATTATTACCTATTATAATACAAGTGTAATGTAATTTTTACCTATTATAATACAAGTGTAATGTAATTTTTACCTATTATAATACAAGTGGAATGTAATTATTACCTATCATAATACAAGTGTAATGTATTTATTACCTATTGTAATGCAAGTGTAATGTATTTATTACCTATTAAAATACAAGTGTAATGTAATTTTTTCCTATTATAATACAAGTGGAATGTAATTTTTACCTATTATGATACAAGTGTAATGTAATTATTACCTATTATAATACAAGTGTAATGTAACTATTACCTATTATAATAGAACAGGTGTAATATAAGTATTACCTATTATAATATAACAAGTGTAATGTAATTATTACCTGTTATAATACAAGTGGAATGTAATTATTAGCTATCATAATACAAGTGTAATGTAATATTTACCTACTATAATACAAGTGGAATGTAATTATTACTTATTATAATACAAGTGTAATGTAAGTATTACCTATTATAATACAACAAGCATAATGTAACTATTACCTATTATAATACAAGTTTAATGTATTTATTACCTATAATAATACAAGTGTAATGTAATTATTACCTATTATAATACAAGTTTAATGTATTTATTACCTATAATAATACAAGTGTAATGTAATTATTACCTATTATAATACAAGTGTAATGTATTTATTACCTATTATAATATAACAAGTGCAATGTAATTATTACCTATTCTAATACAAGTGGAATGTAATTATTACCTATTATAATACAAGTGGAATGTAATTATTACCTATTATAATACAAGGGTAATGTAATTTTTACCTATTATAATATAACAAGTGTAATGTAATTATTACCTATTATAATACAAGTGGAATGTAATTATTACCTATTATAATACAAGCGTAATGTAATTTTTACCTATTATAATATAACAAGTGTAATGCAATTATTACCTATTATAATACAAGTGGAATGTAATTATTACCTATTATAATACAAGTGTAATGTAAGCATTACCTATTATAATACAACAAGCGTAATGTAACTATTACCTATTATAATAGAACAAGTGTAATGTAAGTATTACCTATTATAATATAACAAGTGTAATGTAATTATTACCTATTATAATACAAGTTTATTGTATTTATTGCCTATGATAATACAAGTGTAATGTAATTATTACCTATTATAATACAAGTGTAATGTATTTATTACCTATTATAATGTAACATGTGTAATGTAATTATTACCTATTATAATACAAGTGGAATGTAATTATTACCTATTATAATACAAGCGTAATGTAATTTTTACCTTTTATAATATAACAAGTGTAATGTAATTATTACCTATTATAATACAAGTGGAATGTAATTATTACCTATTATAATACAAGTGTAATGTAATTTTTAGCTATTATAATACAACAAGTGGAATGTAATTATTGCCTATTATAATACAAGTGTAATGTAAGTATTACCTATTATAATACAACAAGTGTAATGTAACTATTACCTATTATAATAGAACAAGTGTAATATAAGTATTGCCTATTATAATATGACAAGTGTAATGTAATTGTTACCTATTATAATACAAGTGTAATGTATTTATTACCTATTGTAATACAAGTGTAATGTAATTGTTACCTATAATAATACAAGTGTAATGTAATTATTACCTATTATAATACAGCAAGTGTAATGTAATTATTACCTATTATAATTCAAGTGTAATGTAATTATTACCTATTATAATACAACAAGTGTAATGTAATTATTACCTATTATAATACAAGTGTAATGTAATTATCACCTATTATAATACAAGTGTAATGTAATTATTACGTATTATTATACAAGTGTAGTGTATTTATTACCTATTGTAATACAAGTGTAATGTAATTGTTACCTATAATAATACAAGTGTTATGTAATTTTTACCTATTATAATACAACAAGTGTAATGTAATTATTACCTATTATAATACAACAAGTGTAATGTAATTATTACCTATTATAATACAAGTGGAATGTAATTATTACCTATTATAATGCAAGTGTGATGTAAGTATTACCTGTTATAATACAAGTAATGCAATTATTACCTATTATAATACAACAAGGATAATGTATTTATTATCTATTATAATACAAGTGTAATGCAAGTATTACCTGTTATAATACAACAAGTGTAATGTAATTATTACCTATCATAATACACCAGATTGACTGAAAACTGCATCTGATGATATAATCAGTTTTTGATGAAAGTAATAAATCAAAATATATTGCTTTCGAGAATATAATCAGTTTCTGGAGAAAGTGATCAATCTAACTGTTTTTGTTTTTGAGAAAAGGAATAGCAACATCTTGAAACATTTATTGGTATTTTGAGATATTTCACTAAATAATATTGCGCATGGAGCTTTTGTATAACAATAATTTCCAGTGAGCGAAGGAATTTCTCAGGCAATTATACCGATTACTCAGAGAGAGAGAGAGAGAGAGAGAGAGAGAGAGAGAGAATACTGGTTACCGTTGTTTTTTCTGAGTATTTTAAGTTCGTCCCCATGGATAGTGTAATAACTTGCCCCATCATACAGTCCGTCCGTGTAAATCACTGCCTGGACAATATGGCTGCCAAATACCTGCAGAAATGTACAAGGCATGACCATTATCTTAGATTGTTCATGTACTAATATTACTTTACATTACTAGCCGTGTAATAAAGTTCCTTCCAATTTCTCATGTGATATAATTGCATTGCTTGATAGATAAACTTACATGAAATTGCTTGAGTAGTAAATGGCATTACATTGGATGAGCAATGGTTGTCTGCTGTTATGTTTATTTATGAATGTTATATAAAGCGTAGATATTCATTTACCAGCTTAGTATGTAATGGCTAATGTGTGTACGCTACATGAGCCAGGGTACGATCTGTATACAGTAATATGCATTATCTGTACATGCACAATGGTATTTATATTAAGAAACCTTCTTTAGTTTTCTATTTTTTATTATTTTCTGTCTGTGCCGGATTGAAAACAACAACCGATATATATATATATATATATATATATATATATATATATATATATATATATATATATATATATATATATATATATATATATATATATATGTGTGTGTGTGTGTGTGTGTGTGTGTGTGTGTGTGTATTTATATGCGCATTGATAATGATTTTTTCTTTCCGTAAACCCCATAGGGACGAAAAAGTCGATAAAGAAGATGCACTTCGAACGAATGCAATATATTTGAAGTCATTTGACGCGCAAACGTGGACTTGTTATTATTATGCTTTGTAATGGTAATAAAGATTTTGAAGATAATCAAAATGTGTTTTGGCAGGATAAACACAACAAAATTAAAAGGGACCAAAGATATTTGATGGGATGGTCAACCTTTGATACATTAAATCTTCAATTGTATTCAAAACGTTATGCCAATGTCGAACAATGATGAGCATCCCTCTAACTTTCAAGCTACACAGTATCAGATTACTAATTTGGAGTACTTCTAAACTATACTTTCCCTTATATAACTGCCAAAATAACACCAATTATATCATTAGTTAATATTTAGACCGTTTATATTGCAACACATTATATTCCAATTCAGAGAAAGTAAGCTCAGTTTTAATATACGTTCAAGCTAGCTGAGGGCACTTCATCATGAGGTATACTGAAAATAGACGGTGTAAAACTGGTATAAATTTTTAATATTCTGAACTTGTGCCGTCGTCATATTTTACTGAAGTGAAAACATTAGTTGTTCTCAGAATGTCTCATTCATCTTATCTTTGCAAGTCGAATATATTATACTGGTTGAATTACTGTCATGTTTGCATGTTATGGTTAGGGCCATAGGGTTTAGTGGTTGAGGTATGGTTAATGTTTGGATGTTATGGTTAGGGCCATAGGGTTTAGTGATTGAGGTATGGTTCATGTTTGGATGTTGTAGTTAGGGCTATAGGGTTGTAGTGATTGAGGTATGGTTCATGTTTGGATGTTGTAGTTAGGGCTATAGGGTTATAGTGGTTGAGCTATGGTTAATGTTTGGATGTTATGGTTAGAACTTTAAGGTTATATTAGCTGAGATAACGTTTGTGTTTGGATGTCAGGATAAGGGTTACATAATGGTGAGATTCCTATTTTATTTGTTATAGATGTTTCGTACAAATGGCGAACTCAATTGGTTGGATGTCAGTGATACTTGTGTGATGAATGTGAGATACCTCGCTCAACCGCGTCACATTCTGAATAAGAATCTCCTGCTGTCTAAAGGGTAACTTGGCATAGGCCTCGTCCATAGGTACAAACATAGTAAGCTTGGTGCCCGTTCTCAACACCGTCTTGATCTGTGTGTTTGTTTGGTTTAAGTGTGCTGCAGAAACGCTGAAAAAGTTACACTCACTAATATGGATATTAGGTCTACAAAAGAACTATCTATTTACGTGAATATATTGTTTCAAATATCAAAAATCGAACTCATTATTCAAATCACACACACACACACACACACACACACACACATATATATATATATATATATATATATATATATATATATATATATATATATATATATATATATATATATATATATATATATATATATATATATATATATATACTAATTAGGATATATATATATATATATATATATATATATATATATATATATATATATATATATATATATATATATATATATATTATACTAATTAGGATTAACGTTTTCTCAGATTACCATTCAGTGCAAGAAATATATGTATATGTTAACGTGAAGAAAGTTCTATTGTAATTACTATTTAAAGTTGTTCACTGTGCAACTTATATAAAATTCAATAAAATTCAGCATAAGATATTTATTATGTATAATTTATGACACATCGTAATATCCAACAAATTCGTAAGTTCTTTAAAAAATTAATCATTTTTTTTCAAAATCACAAAAAATTATTCAAAGTCACAAAACTAATCCAAAGACAAAATATTATTCATATTCATATGCTTTACAGATACTATATGGATAAAATGATCGATAATATATGGATAAAGTGATCGATACTATATGGATAAAGTGATCAGCAATTAAATAAAACCTTTTCTATAATCTATGTATCCCTTTCGTATACCTGACTATGCTATTTTCTAAAAATGCCTTGTTTGTTTAATTTCCTATAATCAATGTATCTTTTTCGTATCCCTGACTGTACTATATTCTAACTAATAAATATCATATGTTCCTTCACATTCATGTTGTCTTTAAGTTTTAATTTGTAAATGGGAGACACAAAAATAGAAGGATGTTACCTTGTTTCTGGTAGTATTCCCACCATTTGTGTAATAGATCTGTACTTGTAGAATAGCAGATTGTCTAAAACATGTATCACGCCATTAACCAACGGAATATTGGCCATCACAATCTGAGCCCGGACTCCATTGTTATACACATACACTGAAAAAAATTCATGTTCAATATCGTTAGCTTCAATTTAAAGAAAAAACCCCATCAATTTTATAGCATGGAAGGTGTGAATATGAGCTCATTATAGTCTCCCTCGTTATCACTATTTTCGTAATCTTAATTCATATTGTCCAAATTGTTATCATCGTTGTTGTCATCATAATTGTCATTGTCATCATCATTGTTTGCGTCATGAATACTGTAATCGCCGTTGTTGTTGTTGCTATTGGTTATATTGATAATTACAAGATTTCCTTGTCCGTTGTATCTCGTGAAGGACAAATGTATTGCTAATTTTAAGATTACCTTGTCCGTTGTATCTCGTGAAGGACAAATGTTGTATTGATAATTACAAGATTACCTTGTCCGTTGTATCTCGTGAAGGACAAATGTTGTATGACAGATAATTAAAATATTACCTTGACCGTTGTATCTCGTGAATGACAAATTCCCAGCCTTTGCGTCGACTTGTGGGATGTCGCCAACTTCCGGAATGCAAAATGCTTTATTTTCAACAACATGGGCCCAGAACACCTGAAGATATTTATTGTTCATTTTCAATTGCTAACAAATCAATTTACATATTGAATATGACAAAAAATATAATTTACAGCTCCTATCAGTCCGTTGATAAGTTTTAAATCTATATTTTGTGGGATTGGAGTTCCTGCTTTTGTTCTTGCTTTTCCTGAAGGTTTGCTGAACATTTGTTTACATTTCTTTTTCTCAGAAGGCCTGAAATTTCTTCATTCATTCACATACACACAAGTGTCTTTCGAAAAAACTACGTCATGAAAATTAAAATGTTAATAAACTTGTTTAATATTATTTGTTACTTTATTATACACTGAAAATCAAGTGCTAATGATTACGATATTAAAGCACGCTTGAACTAAAGTGAGGAGAAAAGAAACCTACCAATTTCAGTAATCCCGTATCCTGGAATAGGGGTACCTGCCCATAATCGGGCATATTGTTGATGTAAACGTCAAGTGGAGCAAATATCGTGTGTAGCGAGCTGGAGCTGTTAACATCATTCTTCAACTCCGTGTCTACCACAGACGCCAAGTAGATGGACCTTGGATGAAAGAATAACACTGCAATTAATTACGACTGCATTCCCACACACCATATTTTTTGGCTAACACAGCAAGGCATGTTTGAAGAGATCACTGCCATGCGATATCCTCTGTCTTAAGAGATCACGTTTGTAATGCACACATTTATTCTTTATATATTGTTGCGACCTGTCATTAGAAACAACCTGTTTTCAGAGACAATTATTTTTTTGCCAGTACGGGTGGTCTTTGAAGAAAAGTTCAATTGGACTATGCACAATCAAGACAGAGCGTTGACATTTGATTGATTGATTGATTGATTGATTGATTGATTGGTGTTTCATAGCACATAAAGAAATGAAACATAATATGTTGCTGATGCAGTTGGGGTAATGAAGTGTCCTGCTCAAGAACACACCATGCCGGTCGACCCGTCCTGACAATTAATGTCAATGACATGTATGGATTGGACGGTCGACCCAGTCTGGCAAATAATCTCAATGACATGTATGGATTGGACGGTCGACCCAGTCTGGCAATTAATGTCAATGACATGTATGGATTGGACGGTCGACCCAGTCTGGTAAATAATGTCAATGACATGTATGGATTGGACGGTCGACCCAGTCTGGCAAATAATGTCAATGACATGTATGGATTGGACGGTCGACCCAGTCTGGCAATTAATGTCAATGACATGTATGGATTGGAATGTGTACAACGTAATTTTAGAGTGACAACAATGTTAGAATACAATATATTGATCCGTATGACATGTATGGATTGGATAGTAGATACGGTGTGGCAATTAATGCCAATGACATGTATGGATTAGACGGTCGACCCGGCCTGGCAATTAATGCCAATGACATGTATGGATTGGATGGTTGACCCGGTCTGACAATTAATGTCAATGATATGTATGGATTGGAAGGTCGACCCGGCCTGGCAATTAATTTCAATGATATATATGGATTGGACAGAGGACCCGGTCTGTCAATTAATGCCAATGACATGTATGGATCGGGCGGTCGACCTGGCCTGGAAATTAATGCCAATTCCATGTATGGATTGGAATGTGTACAACGTAATTTTAGAGTGACATTCAATATATTGATCCCTATCATTGGTGACAGGCGATGCATACTCTAGCGTAATCGTACCATGGACCAGATCCAGAATGTCAATCATGGAACAGAATTTTGCCAAACAAATATTTAAGACAAAAATCAGTATGTAGAATAAATCAGGCTGGATGAGATCGCTATCCATATGAAGGAAAACTTAACGCAATAGCTAATGTTTAGACCCTAAATTTGTTTGTTCGAACTCCGGCCGAGTCATACCAAAGACTTGTAAAAATGGTACTAACAGCTGCCTCGCTTGGCGCTCAGCATTAAGAAGTTAGTGTTAGGACAGGTCGGCCTGGTGTCAGGATAATGGGACTGGGTGAGACATCATGCTACATGTCTGCGGCATGATGCCCCAGTGCTAGACATCACTATAAACTGCCAGACTGCAGACATCGTAGCGATATGACTGAAAAATTGTTAAAGCTACGTTAAAAATCAAAATCACACACACATGCACACACATCCACATACACACACATACACACGCAAACATACAGACACACATACTAACACCTACACACACCTACACATACACACACATACACATACACACACACATACACACATATATATGTTACAGCTGCTACTTATACATATTTTACCTTTAACATCACTGCATTATACATTTTCTCATATTACATTTTTATATACCGTGTTAGAAATATTCTAATTTTACAGTTACCGTATTAGATATATTCTCATTTTACAGTTACCGTATCAGACATATTCTCATTTTACAGTTACCATGTTAGAAATATTCTCATTTTACAGTTACCGTATTAGACATAATCTCATCTTACAGTTACTGTATTAGACATATTCTCGTTCTACAGTTACTGTATTAGACTTATTATCATATTATAGTTTCTGTTTTATACATTTTTGTACACTTACTGCATTATACATATTCTCATGTTATATTTACTGTATTAGACCTATTCTCATATTACTGTTAATGCATTAGACATAATCTTACTGTTACTGTATTAGACATATTCTCGTTCTATAGTTACTGTATTAATCATATTCTCATCTTACAGTTACTGTATTAGACAACCTCATGTTACAGTTACTGTATCAGACAATACCATATTACAGTTACGGTATTAGACATATTCTCATGCTACAGTTACTGTATTAGACAATATCATGCTACAGTTACTGTATTAGACATATTCTTGTTCTACAGTTACTGTATTAGACATATTCCTATGCCACAGTTACTGTATCAGACATATTCTCGTTCTACAGTTACTGTATTAGACATATTCCTATGCTACAGTTACTGTATTAGACAATTTTATGTTACAGTTACCGTATTAGACATATTCTCATGCTATGGTTACTGTATTAGACAATCCCATGTTACAGTTACGGTATTAGGCATATTCTCGTTCTACAGTTACTGTATTAGACAATATCATTTTACATTTGCTGTATTATTCATATTCTGATCTTACAGTTACTGTATTAGACATATTCTCAAGCTACAGTTACCGTATTAGACAATCTCATGTCACAGTTACTGTATTAGACAATCTCATGTTATAGATACTGTATTAGACAATCCCATGTTTCAGTTATGGTATTAGACATATTCTCGTTCCACAGTTACTGTATTAGACAATATCATCTTACAGTTACTGTATTATTCATATTCTCATCTCACAGTTACTGTATTAGACAATCCCATGTTACAGATACTGTATTAGACATATTCTCGTTATACAGTTACTGTATTAGACAATCTCATCTTACAGTTACTATATTAGACAATCTCATGTTACAGTTACTGTATTAGACAATCCCATGTTACAGTTACTGCAGTAGATATATTCTCGTTCTACAGGTTCTACAGCTACTGTATTAGACATATTCCCATCCTACAGTTACTGTATTAGACAATCTCGTTCTACAGTTACTGTATTAGACAATATCATGTTACAGTTACTGTATTAGACATATTCTCGTTGTACAGTTTCTATATTAGACTTATCAGCATGATACAGTTACTGTATTAGACATATTCTCGTTCTACAGTTTCTGTATTAGATATATCAGCGTGCTACAGTTACTGTATTAGACATATTCTCGTTGTACAATTACTGTATTAGACTTATCAGCATGCTACAGTTACTGTAGTATACATATTCTCGTTGTACAGTTTCTGTATTAGACTTATCAGCATGCTACAGTACTGTATTAGACATATTCTCGATGTACAGTTTCTGTATTAGACTTATCAGCCTGCTACAGTTACTGTATTAGACCATCTCATGTTACAGTTACTGCATTAGACATATTTTCATGCTACGGTTACTGTATTAGACACTACCATGTTACAGTTACGGTATTAGACATATTCTCGTTCTACAGTTACTGTATTAGACAATATCATCTTACAGTTACTGTATTATTCATATTCTCATCATACAGTTACTGTAGTAGACAATCCCATGTTACATTTACTGTATTAGACATATTCGCATGTTACAGTTACCACATTAGACAATCCCATGTTACAGATACTGTATTAGACATATTCTCGTTGTACAGATTCTGTATTAGAATTATCAGCATGCCACACTTACTGTATTTGACATATTCTCGTTCTACAGTTTCTGTATTAGACTTATCAGCATGCTACAGTTACTGTATTTGACAATCTCATGTTACAGTTACTGTATTAGACATATTCTTATAGTACAGTTTCTTTATTAGACTTATTAGCATGCTACAGTTCTGTATTAGACATAAACTCGTTCTACAATTTCTGTATTAGACTTATCAGCATGCTAAAGTTACTGTATTAGACAATCTCATGTTACAGTTACTGTATTAGACATATTCTTATAGTACAGTTTCTTTATTAGACTTATCAGCATGCTACAGTACTGTATTAGACATAAACTCGTTCTACAATTTCTGTATTAGACTTATCAGCATGCTAAAGTTACTGTATTATACATTCTCATGTTACAGTTACTGTATTAGACAATCTCACGATACAGTTACTGTATTATAAATATTCTCGTTCTACAGTTACTGTATTAGACAATCTCATGTCACAGTTACAGTATTAGATATATTCTAGTTGTGGCAGTTTCTGTATTATACTTATTAGCATGCTACAGTTACTGTATAAGACATAAACTCGTTCTACAGTTACTGTATTAGACAATCTCATGTTACAGTTACTGTATTATTCATATTCTCGTTGTACAGTTTCTGTATTATACTTATTAGCATGTTACAGTTACTGTATTAGACATATTCTCATTATACAGTTTCTGTATTACACTTATTAGCATGCTACAGTTACTGTATAAGACATAAACTCGTTCTACAGTTACTGTATTAGACAATCTCATGTTACAGTTACTTTATTAGACATATTCTCGTTGAACAGTTTCTGTATTATACTTATTAGCATGCTACAGTTACTGTATTAGACATATTCTCGTTCTACAGTTACTGTATTAGATAATCTCATGTCACAGTTACAGTATTAGATATATTCTCGTTGTGACAGTTTCTGTATTATACTTATTAGCATGCTACAGTTACTGTATTAGACATAAACTCGTTCTACAGTTACTTTATTAGACAATCTCATGTTACAGTTACTGTATTAGACATATTCTCGTTGTACAGTTTCTGTATTATACTTATTAGCATGCTACAGTTACTGTATAAGACATAAACTCGTTCTACAGTTACTGTATTAGACAATCTCATGTTACAGTTACTGTGTTATTCATATTCGCGTTGTAAAGTTTCTGTATTAGACTTATTAGCATGTTACAATTACTGTATTAGACATATTCTCGTTCTACAGTTACTGTATTAGACAATCTCATGTTACAGTTACTGTATTAGACATATTCTCGTTCTACAGTTACTGTATTAGATATATTCTCGTTCTACAGTTACTGTATTAGACAATCTCATGTCACAGTTACTGTATTAGATATATTCTAGTTGTGGCAGTTTCTGTATTATACTTATTAGCATGCTACAGTTACTGTATAAGACATAAACTCGTTCTACAATTGCTGTATTAAACAATCTCATGTTACAGTTACTGTATTAGACATATTCTCGTTGTACAGTTTCTGTATTACACTTATTAGCATGCTACAGTTACTGTATTAGACATATTCTCGTTCTACAGTTACTGTATCAGACAATCTCATGTCACAATTACTGTATTAGATATATTCTCATTGTGGCAGTTTCTGTATTATACTTATTAGCATGCTACAGTTACTGTATTAGACATAAACTCGTTCTACAGTTACTGTATTAGACAATCTCATGTTACAGTTACTTTATTAGACATATTCTCGTTGTACAGTTTCTGTATTACACTTACTAGCATGCTACAGTTACTGTATTAGACATAAACTCGTTCTACAGTTACCGTATTAGACAATCTCATGTTACAGTTACTGTATTAGACATTCTCATGTTACAGTTACTGTTTTAGACAATATCATCTTACAGTTACTGTATTAGACATATTCTCGTTGTACAGTTTCTGTATTAGACTTATTAGCATGCTACAGTTACTGTATTAGACATATTCTTATTGTACAGTTACTGTATTAGACAATCTCATGTTACAGTTACTGTATCTAATGTTACAGTTACTGTATTAGACAATATCATCTTAACAGTTACTGTACTAGACATATTCTCGTTGTACAGTTTCTGTATTAGATTTATCAGCATGCTACAGTTACTGTATTAGACATATTCTCATTGTACAGTTACTGTATTAGACAATATCATCTTAACAGTTACTGTACTAGACATATTCTCGTTGTACAGTTTCTGTATTAGACTTATCAGCATGCTACAGTTACTGTATTAGACATATTCTCATTGTACAGTTACTGTATTAGACAATCTCATGCTACAGTTACTGTAGTATACAATCTCATCTTACAGTTACTGTATTTGACATATTCTCGTTGTACAGTTACTGTATTAGACATATTCTCATGCTACAGTTATTGTATTATACAATCTCATGTTACAGTTACTGTATTAGACAATATCATCTTACAGTTACTGTACTAAACATATTCTCTTTGTACAGTTTCTGTATTAGACTTATCAGCATGCTACAGTTACTGTATTAGACATTATTCTCATTCTACAGTTACTGTATTAGACAATCTCATGCTACAGTTACTGTATTAGACAATATCATCTTACAGTTACTGTACTAGACATATTCTCGTTGTACAGTTTCTGTATTAGACTTATCAGCATGATACAGTTACTGTATTAGACATATTCTCATTCTACAGTTACTGTATTAGACAATCTCATGCTACAGTTAGTGTATTAGACAATATCATCTTACAGTTACTGTATTAGACATATTCTCATTCTACAGTTACTGTATTAAACATTCTCATGTTAATGCTTCTGTGTTAGATATACTTTCATTTTATATTTATTCTATTATACATATTCTCATTTTACAGTTACTGCAGTAGACATATTTTCATTTCCAATGTTACTGTTATAGACATGTTTTCATGGCATAGCTACTGTAGTATACATATTCTAAGGTACAATGTTGTAAACATTTCTGCAGCATTACTAATATCACATTTTTGGAGAGCAACCGGATTTATAAATATTTGCTCAGTCACGTCTACGGTCATTGTTGCATAGTTACGTGCATCCTGCTTGTGTTAGAGCAATATTTTCAAATATTATTTGCTAAAATTCATTTAGAAGTAGTTTAAAGCACGCTTTTAATTTGTGGCATTAAGAAATATGTGTGACATTTGATATGATCCAAGTGTAAGAGGAAAAAGGAATTGAAGAAATATATAACTTACCACAAAAGGGATATTCTTTTTTATTCTCATTTCAAAAGTGACACCAATATTGACACGATGCTTTTATTTTGAAATAACTGGAGCTTTTTGACGCTTTACAGCACTGAATAAATCGTATTCGCATAAGCGGGACTAAATTGATTGCATAAGCATGTAATGTTCCTGATATTATCTCTATCTGATTTACCGTATCTCTGATTTACTGATTTACCGTATCTGTATCTGATTTACCGTATCTCTGATTTACCGTATCTCTATCTGATTTACAATCTGATTTACCGTATCTCTATCTGATTTACTATCTGATTTACCGTATCTCTGATTTACTATCTGATTTACCGTATCTCTGATTTACTATCTGATTTACCGTATCTCTGATTTACTATCTAATTTACCGTATCTATATCTGATTTACAGTACGCCAGGGATGATGCCACATATGCATACAATGCGTGTCTTCATACCCATATAATGGTTGTGCTCATATACATACAGTGATTGTCCTGATATGCATGGACTGCTTGTCATCACATACATGCAATGCTTGTCATCATATACATAGACTGTCCTCATCTATACAATGATCCTACTCATATACATAGACTGCCTGTCCTCATATACTTGCATGCAATGCTTGTCCTCATATGCATAGACTGCCTGTCCTCATATACTTGCATGCAATGCTTGTCCTCATATACATAGACTGCCTGTCCTCATATACTTGCATGCAATGCTTGTCCTCATATACATAGACTGCCTGTCCTCATATACTTGCATGCAATGCTTGTCCTCATATGCATAGACTGCCTGTCCTCATATACTTGCATGCAATGCTTGTCCTCATATACATAGACTGTCTGTCCTCATATACACAATGCTTGTCATCATATAGGTACAATGCTTGTCCTCATACACATACTACAATTGTCCTCACATAAATGTAATGATTGTTCTCATATACATATACTGCCTGTCCTCATATACATACAGTGATTGTTCTCATATACATACAATGCTTGTTCTCATATACATACAATGATTGTCCTCATATACATATAATAATTGTCTTCATATATATACGATGACTGTCCTCGTATACATAGACTGCCTACATACAATGCTTGTCCTCATATATATATAGACTGTCCTTATATACACTTAATGCTTGTCCTCGTATATACAGACTGCTTGTCCTCATACATACACTGTTTGTCCACATATCCATACAATGCTTGTCCTCATATCCATATAATGCTTATCTTCATGTACATAGATTACTTGCCCTTATATATATAGATCCTCATATATATAGACTGCTTTCCCTCATATACATACAATAGTTTTATTCATATGCATACATGGGTACTTTTAAAACCTTTTTGTTTCTTGTTTTACGCTATGTATCTCAGAAATTTCTGACCTGAGTAAATACATTTCTTGTTTATTGGTACGTTTATTCTGTTCCTCAAAATCTCCATCTGTTTCTTGAATAATGCGTTATTTATTACTTTCATGACGTCTTCCTCTACATCATTGTTAACTTTTTAGCATCAGGATTGTATTTGGTTAAATGTACGATCTGATCCACTGATTTGGTTCAAACAATATAGTTTTGTGTATAATTGTTTAGTTTTAAATCCAACTGTACATGAATTCATGAAGGTGAATGGCTTTCCTAAAATATTAAGGTGCCAAACCTCTTCGATATGTAACTTTCCCTGTAAACATTTCATCACTGAAATTTAGGACAGCTGGTTTGTTGGCTGGTCTAAAGCCATCTATAATCATGGAGGTCTCTCTCACTTATGTTTGCCTTCTTTCATCAGCCCATCAATTATGAAACCAATACGGATTTGCATGTTTCGTTGTTGTTCGGTATATTGGTCCTAATTTCATCACCTGCGAACTCTACAGGTCTTGTACACTTTGGACTTAAGTTCGTCCTTTGAGAACTGTACAGTTCTTGCAACTTTCGGTCTTACTTTATCCACTGTGAACTGTACAGGTCTTGAAATTATCGGTGTTACTTTATCCACTGTGAACTGTACAGGTCTTGAAATTATCGGTCTTACTGTATCCACTGTGAACTGTACAGGTCTTGAAATTATCGGTCTTACTTTGTCCATTGCGAACTGAATAAATCTTGCATATTTCGGTCTTACCTTTTTAGTTTTGCAATCTTAACCCAAACATTAAAAATGAACTTGAAAATGACATGTTCTTATGTTAATTATTGGAATATATCTGCTGAATTGATTATTACTTACTCTGTTTCTGGGGCGGGTTTCTTCAATAAGTCAAACCATCACTGTTATGTATATCTATATTTCTTTTAACTCATGATACATGATTTTATCTAATTTTTATAAATTGTATTCATGGCTGTAAATTCTACAGAATATACTTAGTTGAATTTTACATTAGTGATCGAAGTCTGTTAAGAGCATAATATCACACAGGATCTATAAATAGATGTTTTCGTATTCTTTGACAATTAATAATAAATAATTTTAATGATAAGACTTACTGAGTTAATTTATGCGGTTTTGACGTTTTTGGAAGAATTCAGTAACATATCATTGGTCCGGCTAAGTCACATAAATAGATTAGTTTCACGCATCGCGTGGGGTCTATTGCGAAATATAGTCGCACTGATTTTGTAGTCATTCACAATTCTTGTGATCCTATTATAAGTCTGCAGATATGTTTTATGTTGTATTTAAACATTATTCGAGAGGAAAAATATTTGTTTTTACTATTCAGTGGAAACAGAAAGTGCTCATTATTATGACTAAAATATTGTTCTGAGAACTGTTATAATTTATTCGATGGAATTCAGGACAACTTCAAGGTTCTTAGAGGACCAGTGCATTTCCTGTTTTGAAATTTAAACGGAACTTTTCGTTAATGTAGGACTTTCATGGACCTTTATAAGGATTAGTTTGAATTCGCTTCATAATACTTTACGTTCTCTCACATGTTCATTTATAACTTTGATAATTAAATTATTTGTTTAATTGTAACAAAACTTGTTGGTTCTGTGTTTTCTTCTTACTTAGTTTATGACAATATGGTCGTAGCACTAGCTTTACATTTACAAAAATAAAAAATTGTCCATTTTTAATTATAATGATGTAAGCTAGATATAGATCAAACCCGTTTACAGATTGCACAACTTTGTGCTACCGGCATAAATGTGTTCTCATTCATATAATTGCTTAATAAGGTCTTCAGTTACGAGTCTGTTTAAATTCTGTCTATCCATGTATGCCAATTCTATTCTAGTTTCAGCGCGTAGTATAGGAGTGTAATTTGGTTTCTCACTTGTTTCGGTATTGGTTCTTCATTTTGATTATTTAAGAACGGTTATCCAATTTTGCATTGAACTAGTTGATATGTACAATTGCGCAACCATGTACGAGTTAAGTATTTGCATCATTATTTTTGTCGAAAGGATGGTATGATAACTTTTATGATTTCTTATATGTGCTAGGACGTAATCACAAGTCAGTATCAAGTTATGGTTTAACTTCTGTGCCACCTCACCCGATAAAAAATGTCTTCACTTTTACTTAGTTTTTCGACACTGACCTATTCATCAGAAACTACGTGCTTCAGATCAAGAAACTAATGCACGCCAGGTAATAAAACTACTCGTGTATATTGTCTTAAAGAATGTGTTATGTTTAAGAAAGTCTATTAATATATTTTTCTGGCTCTAGCTTTTTAGCATATTTTGTCTTACATACGTTTTACGGAACTTTGGACATTTGACCTTTTTTGACGTTTCATCTTGCAAGAAAAAATATTCACATGCGTGTGCGGGACTTATCTTCCTGACGATTATTGGAACCTTGATATATTTAGAACCATCTTTAGATCTTCTGATTTTATTTCGAAAGACTACATATCTACATTTAAAGGGAAAGGTTAGCTTCCTAGATGTTTTTCCATTTTCACCTTTGATATGTCTGAATGAACATTTCATCGGCGCTATATAACCAGGATTGTTCTGACACACCGTCTGTCCAAATATGTTAATCCATACATAGAAATAAACATAAATATTTAATTACCCGTAAAATACTGACAGACTATATTTTATCATTATTCATTAAACCAGTTAGATTTCACATAGCGCAATATTGGGCGACGTAATGAATTACGTAACTGAAATATGGATTCATCTAAAGATATGTATCGACTTATACATTTGTTTTCTAGAAAACTATTGCTTTATTCAAATTCCTCTATGAGAAAGTTATGTCAATATATTCGCTACTATAGCTTTAGCATTAAGCATATGACTTATTTGCCCGATGACTTATTTGCCCGATGACTTATTTGCCCGAAACACGAGAATTTGATATCGATTAATGTACCTGAGAACTGGGTCATATGTTATTATATGTTCTACATACCGAAAGGGACAATCTAATCGGGAATCACTAGAAGAGTAGTTGAAATTCATATATTTTTTATTATTGCATATTGTGACTTACTTGCTCGGCGGAAAGAAATGTTCAATTGTGCATTTCATAAGATAATTATGATTCATGTATTTAAATAATAACAATAACGAAGAAACATCGTAAATAAAGTAAAATGTTTCATGAACTTTCAAAAATAAAAGAGGACGTCTTTGTTTCTGACAATACATATCCATACTCTTATAATTATATATCCCAACATGACGTTTGTACTTTTAGCTAAGAGGTTCGTGTTGGCTGCATATGTGATGGTGGGAGAGGAGTGAAGTATTAAATAGGTTTATAAAATTATACATGTGGTACATAAAATGATACATGTAACTGAATTTATTTAAAATAACGCTATATATGCAATACGTCATATGATTCGTGTAAGTGAATCAGAAAATTATATATGCAATACGTCATATCATTCGTGTAAGTGAATCAGAAAATTATAATTTGCAATACGTTATATGGTTCGTGTAAATGAATCAGAAAACTATATATGCAATACGTCCTATGATTTGTGTAAGTGAATCAGAAAATTATAATTTGCAATACGTTATATGGTTCGTGTAAGTGAATCGGAAAATTATATATGCAATACGTCCTATGTTTTGTGTAAGTGAATCAGAAAATTATATATGCAATACGTTATATGGTTCGTGTAAGTGAATCAGAAAATTATATATGCAATACATCCTATGTTTTGTGTAAGTGAATCAGAAAATTATATATGCAATACGTCATATGATTCGTGTAAGCGAATCAGAAAATTATATATGCAATACGTCATATGATTTGTGTAAGTGAATCAGAAAATTATAATTTGCAATACGTTATATGGTTCGTGTAAGTGAATCGGAAAATTATATATGCAATACGTCATATGATTCGTGTAAGTGAACCAGAAAATTATATATGCAATACGTCATATGATTCGTGTAAGTGAATCAGAAAATTATATATGCAATACGTCATATGGTTCGTGTAAGTGAATCAGAACATTATATTTGCAATACGTCATATGATTCGTGTAAGTGAATCAGAAAATTATATTTGCAATACGTCATATGATTCGTGTAAGTGAATCAGAAAATTATATATGCAATACGTCATATGGTTCGTGTAAGTGAATCAGAAAATTATATATGCAATACGTCATATGGTTCGTGTAAGTGAATCAGAACATTATATTTGCAATACGTCATATGATTCGTGTAAGTGAATCAGAAAATTATATTTGCAATACGTCATATGATTCGTGTAAGTGAATCAGAAAATTATATATGCAATACGTCATATGGTTCGTGTAAGTGAATCAGAACATTATGTTTGCAATACGTCATATGATTCGTGTAAGTGTATCAGAAAATTATATTTGCAATACGTCATATGATTTGTGTAAGTAAATCAGAAAATTATATATGCAATACGTTTTATGATTTGTGTAAGTGAATCAGAAAACTCTATATTTGCAGTACGTCAGATACTATATGCAAATGAATGTGTAAACTCCATATGCAATTCCTCATATGATACATTATACTAAATATGAAAACTATTTATGCAGTAAGTCTTACGAAGCATATAAATGAATTGAAAAGCGCTATATTAGTCATAGGAAAAAATAACGTCATGTAAAAGCTCTATATGCAACACGTCGTTTGATAGATGTAACTGAATGCAAATGCTTTAAGTAGGTCATGTGATAGATGTAAATGAATGCAAATGCTTTAAGTAGGTCATGTGACAGTTGTAACTGAAATAAAATGCTTTGTGTACGTCATATGATAGATGGACCTGAATGCAAATGCTTTGTGTACGTCATGTGATAGATGTAACTGAATGAAAATGCTTTGTGTACGTTATGTGATAGATGGAACTGAATGTAAATGCTTTGTGTACGTCATATGATAGATGGAACTGAATGCAAATGCTTTTTCTACGTCATATGATAGATGTAACTGAATGAAAATGCTTTGTGTACGTCATGTGATCAATGGAACTGAATGCAAATACTTTGTGTACGTCATATGATAGATGGAACTGAATGCAAATGCTTTGTGTACGTCATATGATAGATGGAACTGAATGCAAATGATTTGTGTACGTCATATGATAGATGGAACTGAATGCAAATGCTTTGTGTACGTCATGTGATAGATGGAACTGAATGCAAATGCTTTGTGTACGTCATATGATAGATGGAACTGAATGCAAATAATTTGTGTACGTCATATGATAGATGGAACTGAATGCAAATGCTTTGTGTACGTCATGTGATAGATGGAACTGAATGCAAATGATTTGTGTACGTCATATGATAGATGGAACTGAATGCAAATGCTTTGTGTACGTCATATGATATATGTAACTGAATGAAAATGCTTTGTGTACGTCATATGATATATGTAACTGAATGAAAATGCTTTGTGTACGTCATATGATAGATGGAACTGAATGAACATGTTTTGTGTACGTCATATGATAGATGGAACTGAATGCAAATGCTTTAAGTACGTCATGTGATAGATGTAACTGAATGCAAATGCTTTATATACGTCATCTGATAAATGTAACTGAATGTGAAATCCCTAAATACGTTATGTGAGACTAGTGACTGAATTTGAAAAATTCTATATTGAACAAGTCATATGATATGAAAATGAATTGGAAACCTCTATATACATCACATGATACATGTAACTGAATGAGAAAGTTATATATGTCATATAATACCTGTAACTGAATGTGAAAACACCATATGCAATACGTCATATGATACGTGTCACTGACTGTGAAAACTATGAAACATGTCCTATGACACGTGTAAGTGAATGTGAACATTATTTATGCAATACGTTATATGATACATGTTACTGAAACCCATGCAACACGTCATATGATACGAATTACTGAAATCCATGCAACACGTCATATGATACGTGTTACTTAAACCCATGCAACACGTCATATGATGCCTGTTAATGAAACTCACGCAACACGTCATATGATGCCTGTTAATGAAACCCATGCAACACGTCATATGATACAAATTACTGAAACCCATGCAACACGTCATATGATGCGTGTTATTGAAACTCATGCAACACGTGATATTATGCCATTTAGTGAAACCCATGCAACACGTTATATGATACGTGTTACTGAAACCCATGCAACACGTCATATTATGTCTGTTACTGAAACCCATGCAACACGTCATATGATACGTATTACTGAAACCCATGCAACAAATCATATGATACGTGTTACTGAAACTCATGCAACACGTCATATGATGCGTGAAACTGAATGTGAAAACTTTAACTTGCAGTAAATAGGTTCAACTTACTGGAATGTCAGTTTTGGAATATCCGGCTTTGTCAAGAACTCCGCTATCGTCTTTGGACTTTGGACAGGGGAGATGACTCTGTCCACACTGTGCAGTATACCATTAGAAGCTTCAGGATTAGTGGCGGTGATACGAACTCCATTAACTGTACAGATCTATAACAGGCAAGATGCAAATTAAATTTCATCTGCATTCTTCTGCAAAGTTTCAAAGTCTTCATCTGTATTAAATTCAAGCAAATCAATTATATCTAAGTCCATTTCGAAAAAAACACCAGTGTCACACTGTAGCAGAGAAAGACGAAGTTTCAATCGTATTTTGAACGTGTTAGAAACCATACTAACACATTTATTGTGGTCACAGCATATAAATGAAACGCATACACATATTTTGTGAATGGTACACAATATCTTTTTTGCAAATACCATGGAGAATCTAATTATTAGGAACTAATAACAATACAGAAAATGTTTCATTTGGGCAATAAATGAAGCAGGAAACTGTGTAATGCAAACCGTGTGTACATGCTAGGCTAAACCGGTCGTTTGATATAACAACGCTGCTTTTCAAATGTAACTTTCATAACGTTATTTTCAAACACACTGATGTGAATTTATTATATGTTTTGTTCTGCACTGCTCTCTCGTATCAAGCACATTTTGTAATATTTCACTGGAACTGCTGTGCCAAGGGAATGGTATATTTCATTGGAAGCATCAACCTGATATGTCAAAGGACTGCTAGATTTCGTTAGAGCCATCGAACTGCTGTGTCAATGGAATGCTTGATTTCATTGGAACCATCAAGTTACTCTGCCAAGGGAATGGCAGATTTCATTGGAGCCATCAAGCTACTGTGCAAAGGAAATGGTAGATTTCACTGGAATCATAATGTTTAGTGACAAGTGTTACTAATATAGGTCTAAACCGATGCAACTGAAAAAAAGAGAAAACAAACTTAGCAAGCTCAGCAATTGAGTTATTTCCCTAGAATACAAGAAAACTAAATCACCACAAAACTGCGAATTCAATTCCATGTAATTCTAAATATCCAATCACAAGTCCAATGGTATAAAATGTACTAATGCACAGTCTTGAATGTACAAATATAACTAAAGAATTGAATGTACTGATGTACCAATCGACCAACATGTTCTGGTTTGCCACAATGATGAAATCCAATAAGCCTTTAAATCAATTCTCAAAAAACCAAAAGTAATGATTTAGTTTAAAACGATCAATGAGCACTTTGTAATTCCAATGAATAACTTTAGCAAATGATTCCTCTCAAAATTATATCTAAACATAACTAGAAACTATGATCATAGATTCCCAAAGACTGATATTAAACAGAAATTAAGGCTTCGGTTGCATAATCTTTTATATACATATTTCACCCAGGCCTTGAACTCAAATCGAAATAAACATATTATTTACTACTTATAAACATGACTTATATCAGGTAAACGAAACATGACATTAGGTAGACAAAATTTCTACCAAACATTTTTAACAAAAGTCAAGCACAAAGTATAAATTAAACATGTATAGCAAAAAAGGATGGCAGATTTCTTTGGAATCATAATGTGTTGTGACAAAAGCCATCAAAGGGTTCTTCCAAGGTACTTCCAAGTGTTGATAACACAGCAAAATAAAGCATAATTAAACATCTAAGCATATAATCATTTATTACAACTCGTAACAAATAGTATGAAAACATTTTATTTAATGGAACATTTGGAAAACATTTTCCCCACTGGTAGATTTCAATGCACAAAAGGATAAATGGAATTTAACATCTATAATACATTTATCAGACAATGATGAGAACACAGGATATCATCTTGGATCCTGAGGTCTCCCAGATATATATATATATATATATATATATATATATATATATATATATATATATATATATATATATATATATATATATATATATATATATATATATATATATATATATATATATATATATATATTCCATTTTCTACATTGTCTAACATTGTATGCATTCGTTTACAATATTGAATAATTGTATTATCCATCCCCTAACATTTTAAGCATTCTTTATGGTGTTGGATAACTTCATAACCCATTGTTTAACAATGTAAGTATTCTTTATGCTTTTGGGTATCTTTCTAATATATTATCTTAACACTACATGCATCCGTTATCGTTGTTGGATAACTTTATTATCCATTCCCTGCTATTATGAGCGTTTGCTATGGTCTTAGATAATTGTATAACCCATTCGCTAAAATTGTGTGCATTCGTTTTGGTGTTGGATAACTTTCGGAACGATGGTAAAGCCCCTCAGCGTCATCTAATTTCATAGTGTGCTAATTTATATCTTAGATTATTTTATGTACGCTTCTCAAATGAAAGCAACGCTAGTGTGAGTGTATGGACTTCAGGAAGACTTTGAATGATGTTGACATCATGTTTCAGCACACATTTAATACTGTTGACAATGTGTTTTAACACACATTCAATACTGTTGACAATGTGTTCTAACACACACTTAATACTGTTGACCATGGGTTCTAGCACACATTTAATACTGTTGACAATGGGTTCTAGCACACATTTAATACTGTTGACAATGGGTTCTAGCACACATTTAATACTGTTGAGAATGGGTTCTAGTACACATTTAATACTGTTGATAACGTGTTCTAACACATATTTAACACTGTTGACAATGTGTTCTAGCACATATTTATTCCTGTTGACAATGTCTTCTAGTACACATTTAATACTGTTGATAACGTGTTCTAACACACATTTAATACTGTTGACAATGTGTTCTAACACATTTTTAACACTGTTGGCAATGTGTTCTAGCACACATTTATTACTGTTGACAATGTGTTCTAACACACATTTAATACTGTTGACAATGTGTTCTAACACATATTTAACAATGTTGACAATGTGTTTATACACACATTTAATAATGTTGACAATGGGTTCTAGCACATATTTAATACCTTTGACAATGGGTTCTAGCACACATTTAATACTGTTTATAATGTGTTCTAACACATATTTAATAATGTTGACAATGTGTTCTAGCACACATTTAATACCTTTGACAATGGGTTCTAGCACACATTTAATACTGTTTATAATGTGTTCTAACACATATTTAACACTGTTGACAATGTGTTCTAGCACAGATTTAATACAGTTGACAATAGGTTCTAGCACACATTTAATACTGTTGATAACGTGTTCTAACACATATTTAATAATGTTGACAATGTGTTCTGACACTTATTTAACACTGTTTACAATGTGTTCTAGCACACATTTAATACTGTTGACAATGGGTTCTAGCACACATTTAATACTGTTGATAACGTGTTCTAACACATATTTAATAATGTTGACAATGTGTTCTGACACTTATTTAACACTGTTTACAATGTGTTCTAGCACACATTTAATACTGTTGACAATGGGTTCTAGCACACATTTAATACTGTTGATAACGTGTTCTAACACATATTTGATAATGTTGACAATGTGTTCTAGCACACATTTAATACTTTTGACAATGGGTTCTAGCACGCATTTAATACTGTTTATAATGTGTTCTAACACATATTTAATACTGTTGACAATGTGTTCTAGCACAGATTTAATACTGTTGACAATGGGTTCTAGTACACATTAATACTGTTGATAACGTGTTCTAACACATATTTAATAATGTTGACAATGTGTTCTAACACTTATTTAACACTGTTTACAATGTGTTCTAGCACACATTTAATACTGTTGACAATGGGTTCTAGTACACATTTAATACGGTTTAATACGGTTGACAATGTGTTTCAACACACTTAATGCTGTTGACTATTTGTTTTAGCACACAATGAATACTGTTGACAATGTGTTCATGCACACATTTAATAATGTTGACAATGTGTTCTAGCACACATTTAATACTTTTGACAATGGGTTCTAGCACACATTTAATACTGTTGACAATGGGTTCTAGCACACATTTAATACTGTTGATAACGTGTTCTAACACATATTTAATAATGTTGACAATGTGTTCTAACACATATTTAACACTGTTGACAATGTGTTCTAGCACACATTTATTACTTTTGACAATGTGCTCTAACACATCTTTAACAATGTTGACAGTGTGTTCTAGCACACATTTAATAATGTTGACAATATGTTCTAGTACACATTTGATACTGTTGACAATGAGTTGTAGCACACATTTAATACTGTTGACAATGGGTTCTAGTACACATTTAATACGGTTGACACATTTAAAGGCTGTTGACAATTTGTTTTAGCACACAATTAATACTGTTGACAATGTGTTCGTACACACATTTAATAATGTTGACAATGTGTTCTAGCACACATTTAGCACTGTTGACACGCCTTGTAGCACGCATTTATTACTGCGGGCAATGTGTTCTCTCACACATTTAATACTGTTGACAGTGTTCCAACACACATTTAATGATGTTGACAATGTGTTATAGCACACATTTATTACTGTTGACAATGCATTCCAGCACACGTTGAATGACGCCAACAGTAAACTCTAACATAAATTAATTACTCTTGACAATGTGTTTGTGCATACTTTTAATGATGTCGATAACGTGTTTTAACAGAAACTTAATACTGTTTTCAGTGCATACCAACATACTTTTAATGATGTCGACAATGTTTTCTAGCATACATTGAATACTGTTGGCAATGTGCTCTAGCAGAGTTTTATTGTTGTTCTAGAAAAAGATTTACTTTGTTCACAATGGGTTCTAACAAAATTGTAATACTATTAACGCTACGTTCTAAAAGACTTAGTGATGTCGACAAAGTAATCTAAAAGAGTTTTAGTGATGCCTACCTTTAGTAATGTCGACAATGTGTTCCAGTATACCTTTAAGAATGTCGACAATGTGTTCCAGCAGGTATTGAAAGCTGCTGACAGTGTGTTCTAGCAGACTTTTAATGATGTCGATTATGTATTCTATAAGACTTTTAATGATGTTGATTATGTGTTCGAGCAGGTATTCAAAGCTGTTGTCAACGTATTCTAGGAAACTTTTAATGATGTCGATTATGTGTTCTAGGAGACTTTTAATGATGTCGGCAATGTGTTCGAGCAGGTATTGAAAGCTGTTGACAACGTGTTCTAGGAGACTTTTAATGATGTCGACAGTGTGTTCTAAGAGACTTTTAATGATGTCGATAGTGTGTTCTATGAGACTTTTAAAGATGTCGACAGTGTATTCTGAGACTTTTAATGATGTCGATTATGTGTTCTAGGAGACTTTTAGTGATGTCGATTATGTGTTCTAGGAGACTTTTAATGATGTCGATTATGTGTTCTAGGAGACTTTTAATGATGTCGACAATGTGTTCGAGCAGGTATTGAATGCTGTTGACGACGTGTTCTAGAAGACTTTTAATGATGTTGATTATGTGTTATAGGAGACTTTTAATGATGTCGATTATGTGTTCCAGGAGACTTTTAATGATGTCGACAATGTGTTCCAGGAGACTTTTAATATTGGTGACGATTTGTTCGAGCAGAATTTTAATGTTAGTGACTAAGTGTTCTAGCTGACATTTAAAACTGATGACAATATGTTCGGACATAACTTTAATGTTGTTGACCGTGTGTTCTAGCAGACGTTTAATGTTGTTGACAATGTGTTCTAGCAGACGTTTAATGCTGTCAGGATAACTAGAAAGAAGATATTATAATTGCAATCAGTGTACAAAGAATTGGACTTTTAATTCAAATTGAACTGCACTTTATAATCTTTCTTTTCCTGAAACCAATGCACAATTTAAAGTTTAAAATTTAGAAAGTTTCAATTCAGCGGATAAATTTTAAAAAAAAGAACTAAAATTACATCTACAAAATTTCTTTTTTTCAAGGGCTGGGGGCTTGAGTCACGTGATGAAATCTTTCTAGGTACTGTACTCGTGATCTTACTCACCCGTTCTCCGGCGTTGTCGTACTGACTGAGGTAGAGTTTAGTTCTGTTCGGGAAAACAGCTTCAAGAATTACAGTAGTTGGGGAGTCTGTGCATCTCACCCGGCCTTGGACTGTAAAAAAGTATTATGCGTTGTAAATTATTGCTTCACCTGCCTCAACACATTAACTGACAGTGATTGTACACAGATTTAGTTATTACTTTGCCCAAGGTGTCAGTACATAGCGAGATACAACTATTATTTTGCCCATGGCGTAGGTACATAGCAGGATACAGTTACTCTACCGTCTGTATTGGTACATAGAAAAATAAAGTTATTACGATACCGTATGCATTGATACAGATATACAGTTATTACTATGCGACTGCGTTATTACGTAGCGAGGCACAATTATTACTTTACCGATGGCGTTATTACGTAGTGATATACAATTATTACTTTACCGACTACTTTATTACGTAGTGAGACACTATTATTACTATACCGATGGCGTTATTACGCAGTGAGACACAATTATTACTTTACCGATGGCGTTATTACGTAGTTGACACAATTATTACTTTACCGACGACTTTATATTTTGGTACACGAATTATATTAGAATGCTTACTTTTAGCAGCTGAAATTTTTCGGAGCCTTTTCACCCTGAGTTATTTATATGGCATTGGGACTTATGCATCTTGCTGGATATAATAATCTTGAAAATGTTTTACTCAACTCTACGGAAAATAGGTTGCATTAGCCAACATTTCATGTAAAAACTTATTTACAGTTATTATGCAGCGTCTTAGCAAATGAAACAAAGTAATCTTCGGAATCACAGATCTTTTATCCTGTTCTAATATACAGTCTTTTAAATTTATATATAAGAAACACTACCATTTCACTATAAAGGGGCGCAGGCGAGATACATACTCAAGATTTTCAACTAACTAAATTTTTCACATTTGTATCAATCTAGCACCATTCCAAACTCAATGAACAATATTTCTCTTCGGTTAGCATATTATTTTGTTCCGTGATTAGGCTCTCATAAACAGTAACAAGAAAAAAGGGAAGACAACAAGCTTTGTAAAATTTAACAACTAATTTATTTCCCTAGAAAAACAAGGTAAAAATGAGGAAACGAACTTAGGTTTTAAGAATCAAATACAAAAATAATCCAAAAATAATCCACGAATTAAAAATTAGAAGCCCTAGTAATAAAATGTTCTAATGAATTTGAGTTCTAGTACCGTCGAAAATCCAAAATGGAAGGCGTTGACGTAAACTGTAGCCATTATAGTACTGATGGGTCTACATTTCTTTGTTGAAACACAGAAACTAATATTCCAGTTTTTAATTCCGAACAAAATTTAAATAAATGTCTTTGTCTCAGAATTCTATATGAGCATTTAAATATTCCCAGGGAAAAGAATGAATGATTTTTAAAAAAATAGAATTTCAACTCAAACTGGTCGCAACAAAACAAACACCTTGACGTATAAGTGTTTTGAAAGCGTGACTAAAATTAGTTACATCACTATAAAATGAGACTATTGTGCAATTCCGGTAAATTTCACTACACTATAAATGAATACAAAAAAGAATTTGTTTACTCCAACTCTTACTAATTCTGAATGAAGGTCAGGATCTAGGTCAGCATTAAGATACGAAGTTCTATTATCAGGTGTTTCGAAAAAGCAGTCAGGTCAAACTAATTGCAGGAAAGTGTTACATTCCAGCAAATAAAATTACATTAGTACAGTACTGTCCAACCTTTTTGACACCAAGGGCCGCAGCAGAAAACTGAAAAGCAACGACTATATAGCTGTTCGAGTTCTGGCGGGCCATTTAAAACCGGCCCGCGGGCCGCGCATGCGGGTTGGACAGCACTGCATTAGTATATCAAGTAATGCAATGATAAAAAAATTTAAAACTAACAAACAATCAATTAAATTAAATCAAATATAAATTAAATCAAATATACATAATTAACAGTTTTAACAAGTTGACACTATATTGTACAAACATATTGTTACCATACCATACAATCCACACATATGGATTCTATATAATGCAGACATATTATTACCATATAATGTAAACATATTGTTACCATATAATGCAGATATAATATTGCCATATACTGCAGACATATTGTTACCTATAATGCGACACATATTTCTAACATAATGCAGAATATTGTTATCTTATAATGCAAACATTGCAAATGTATAATGCCGTCATATTGTTCTTATACAATGCTGACATACTTTTACTACATAATGTTGACATATTGCTACCATGCAGATATGTTGTTACCATATACTGCAGACATGTTGTTACTATATAATGCCGTCTTATTGTTATTACATAATGCTGACATACCTTTACCGTATAATTCTGACATGTTGTCATTATATAATGCAAACATATTGCTACCATGCAGACATGGTGTTACCATATAATGCAGACATATTGTTACCAAATAATGCAGACATGTTGTTACCATATACTGCAGACATGTTGTTACCATATAATGCAGACATGTTGATACCAAATAATGCAGACATGTTGTTACCATATAATGCAGACATATTGTTACCATATAATGCAGACATGTTGTTACCATATAATGCTGACATATTGTTACCATATAATGTAGACATATTGTTACCATATAGTGCAGACATATTGTTACCATATAATGTGACACATATTTCTAACATAATGCAGAGTATTGTTACCATATGCTGACAAATTGCTTGATATATTACTAAAATATGTGCGCAGATACTGTAGAAAAGCATAATGGATAAACATAAAGACGGATTTATAGACAGAGAGTTAGGGAGACGAAACGAATATGCACCTTAATAGTTAGATTGAGGGATAAATGTAAAACTACCTGGATATAGATAAGACAGCCGAACTGATAATACTGTATCTAGACTGACAGTAGATAGATGACGAGTGTAGCAACTTGCAAAAAGTGATTTTGTATTTATGTAAGCTTGTTTGTTTGTCTTTCTGTCCGTCTATTTCTTAAGCCGTACTAACGCATGTATTTTTGTACTTATGTACGGAAATATGAAAGGTATGTAGGTGACGCGATTGTAGCTCTGTATGACTCTCAATTTGCCGAAGCAACACTAATTAAAATTTCTGGTATAAAAACCCAGATAACCCCATTTCCTCTAACTTATTATCAATTTATATACAACGATATACCACGTATTGATGTTGTCACGTTGCCATAGGACCGAATTTTCGGTTTGACAATACATAACGAAATAATAGTGTTTTCCATCACGTCCGCGTGATGGACGATTTGAATCCTCTTTTTGCACCAATGTACAACAAGAAAACTGAACACAATTGATTACAATATAGAAAAACTACCAACTTCCCAAATTTAACCAAATTACTTGGGGTATAATTCTCCTCCTTAACTTAGCCCGATATAACTTTCGGTTTGCCAAAGCAACACTTATCAAATTTTAAAACAACATTCAGATATTGTGTCTCATTTTCAAAAACATTTTTCTTGATTCTTTTAGATTTAAAACGACTGCACGACTTCTCAAATGGAGAAACCATGAATGGTACTCGAATGAGACTCCAGGAGACAGCCTTGCAGTTGCACCACATTTATAGCTTTAGAACTCTAATTAACAAACTCTTATTCAAAAAAGGTGAATAAAGGTGACACCCCACCCCCAAATCCGGCCCAGATACACACGACAACAAGAGTGGTACGATATTAATAAACACAAAAATTCTTAGGCCCCAGCCATCTTAAGACTATAAGGCCAGTAATAAGCCCCCCCCCCCCCCCACACACACACACACGCACAAGGCGGTACTAAATAAACAACAACACCACAGTCCCCAATTGTTAACACGACATGTAAATCCAACACTGATCCTCAGACCAAACATACTAATTTATACAACAAAAAGAGGCACAATATACCTTCCAAATTCAATATAGCTATTAAACAAAGAATCGTGGCAATAAAAGACCAGTCGCAAACATCAAGATCTAAGGCAATGGAAGTCGAGTAGATGCAGAACAGCAAACTCTAGGAAAACAGCCAAACACTACAACAGCACGAAGAAGAAAGAAAGAGGGTAACACAGAATGAAGAAGGAGTAAAGAAGAAAACTGACATCGACTTTCAGATTGCCAGTTTATATGAGGTTCTTCCTTTGGCTATTGAAGAAGCTCTCTCTCGATAGAAGCTCTATCTCCACAACCCTAACTCGAACCTTTGTATACCACCATCATAAACATACAGATTTAACTACAACATAAAAAAGCATGCACATCACACAGTTATCAACATGAAAAGATACATGTAAACAGCTTATTTGTTTTAACACTAAATATTTTTTAGGCTTAAAGGGCTAAATCTTCAAACTTTCAATGAACACAACGCAACAATCAAAATAAAACAACAAAAAGGACACAATCACTCTGGCAGAGTCACTACCTAAAAAGAAACGTACTTAGTGGATACAGGGATGGAATCCATCCCAGAGCCTTAATAGACTCAAGCGGTGGTAGCACAATCCGAAGTTATAAGCAAGGTTGATAAAAATCAGGCCCACTGTCAGCCCAGGCAAAGGAAAGAAAATACATCAGCTGAGCTTTATATTGGGATAAATGAAACTCATAAACTTGCTGAACAAAACATAGAGCAACCCTGACTAAATTAGAAATAAATACATTATTGTTTATGAACAAGAAAACTACAACACTGGTGGGATGAACAGGGGAAACCCTCACCAAAACACACTTTAAGAAAAACACGGTGTTACTCCAAAGTTCTAACCAGCAAGACAAGCTGCAAAGGAGCTAAGGAGTGCCATCAGTCGGGAAGATAGGTATTTTATATAAGTCTCATTGTCTTTATTTTATATATGTCACATTGTCTGTATGTATATATGAACGTGGGTAAGTTATACTGTAGGTAATTGGTTGGAATGAAGGAAGTAATTATGCTTTCTCTTTTTGTCTTCGTTTATGAAGGTTGATAGCAATGTGGGCACATGTAAGTAAATATGTAGGCATCTATGTAGATATACTGACCGGAAGATAGATAATTACGAAGGTATCGATGTAGATAGACTGACCGGAAGGTAGATAATTATGAAGGTATCAATGTAGATAGACTGACAGGAAGGTAGGTAATTATGTAGGTATCTATGTAGATAGACTGACCGGAAGGTAGATAATTATGAAGGTATCGATGTAGATAGTTTGAAAGGAAGGTAGGCAGTTATGTAGGTATCCATGCATATAGGCTGAAAGGAATGTAGGTACCTATTTAGGTATTCAAAGAAGGAAGCAGGCGGGCAGGAAAATGGATAGGAGGTTAGGTAGGTAGCTTGGTGTTTATGTTGTTTGACTAGACTTACCAATATGATACAGAATAACACTGCGAACTGTATCAGGATCTTCCATGTCATATCCATACAGGGATGAGTCATATGCCAAGAAGGAGTCGGATGTTGGGGCGAACACAGTAATGTCTTTCTGTTCCACATACTGTACCAGGTTGTACACCTCTATCATCTCCTTAAACTGAAATATAAATGTGCTTAATGTAAAGGTTTCGATCTCTATTTTTTCTACATGTATCTGTTTGAACTTGATTACCGTCATCTAATTTCCGTGCTGCTTCCCTAGAGTATTCCTTTAATTCTTTCTTTCTATCTATTCTTTTTTTGTTAAAGATTTTATAAATTTATTTATTCTCTTTCTTTTATTATACGTTTCACAAATTCTTTTGTGTCACCGACGTGTCAGGTATACCATTTAAAGCATTATACAGTTGAAAGTCATCACGAAATTCTGGTAAAAATAAGGAAAATAATTTTCATCGAATCCACGTTTACAAGCGTCGTTTTCTATATCATTAGTTTTAAATACTGGACATTACCATCGATTTCAAGTCTTACGATCTCGCAATAATTCCAGTAAGATATTACTTTCTTGATAAGACTTTGGTTGCGAGAGGAGATGATGAGATCCATTATATTATTGCACACCCTCTTCAAAAATTTCGAGAGGCAAGTTTATCTTTTTGGAGCTTGAAACGGAATATTTATACAAAACATTAGATTGGATAAAATCATAAAATAAGACATTTATTTTTAATTAAGCAACAAAATGTGACAGGGTTTGTGGAAAAGGAGAGAACAACTGCAGGGATTTATGGTCAAAACGCAATTGGCTTTCTGCAAAATACTTTCGTGGTCAGTTTGAATTTAACAAAAACCATTGATGATTAATAGGATATGCTGTGGGAGGAAATGCCAGAATTTAGACAAGGGCTATGCATACCATTTTGCCGAGAAGAAGAGTTAGAGCAATGTATATCATTTTTCTTAAAGGATGTGCCAGGGCTATGTATACCATTTTATCGCAAGGAAGTGCTAGGGAAATGTATGCCATTTTCCCCAGAGGACGACCCAGGGCATTGTATACCATTTTCCCGAGAGGATGTGCCAGGACAATGTTTGCCATTTTACCGAGATGATGTGCCAGGACAACGAATACCATCTTAGCGAGAGAATGTGCCTGCGCTATGAGTACCGTTTTCCCTAATGGATGTGCCAGGGCAATGTATACCATTTTCCCTAAAAGAAGTGCAAGGGAAATGTATACCATTTTCCCCAGAGGATGTGCCAGGGCAATGTATACCATTTCCCTAGAGGATATGTCAGGACAATGTATACCATTTTACGGAGAAAACGTGGCAGGGCAATGGATGCCATTTTACCGAGAGGATGTGTCAGGGAAATGTATAATATTTTACCGAAAGGTAGTGACAGGGCAATGTATACCATTTTATCGAGAGGATGTGCCAGAGCCATGAGTACCTTTTTACGGGGAGAATGTGCCAGGGCAATGTTTACAATATGTACTTGCATATAAGTCGGATCCCAAAGCAAGCTGTATAGATCGAGATCTGTCGTAGTTTGGAGTATTTAGTAAAATAAAGAAAATAAATTCTGATCTACCAGTACAATATACGCCAGATTATCTGGATCTGTCTGTGGTGTTTGTTAGGAGTGATCAGTAGAACAAACACTATATTATTTATAATACATATATGTACCTAATTGATATAGTGCCTTGGTCACTTGTGTCAGAACGGATATCGTGCTTGTGTGCTCTCGTCTTTGTGTGTGTGTCTGTGCGTGTGTGTCTGTGTGTGTGAGAGAGAGAGAGAGAGAGAGAGAGAGAGAGAGAGAGGCGGGGGGGGGGGGGGAGACAGGGAGAGAGAGATGAAATCCAGCACAAACAAAATCGTTGATACTCCTTGTGATTGCATGTTAATGCTTTTAGGAAGAAGCATTATCACATTGTCTGAAAATAAGATTACCAACTGGACTTTAGCAAATATTTCTTATAGGCCATACCTCTGTAATTATTGTATTTTGACTTTATTTATCTTTTGCATCTGTTGGTAAACTAATGAGAAATGGAACTACTCTGGTAAATTGAACCTATCAACATATATTTATGTGACGTACTGAATTTTTCGTCTGGTGTGTTTCCTATAAATTAAGGAGAAAGGTCGGACCCGGCAATTAAAACAAAGCATAGTCATTATTTACACATAAACTCGAACTCACTTACATCAGAAGGTCAAGTCTAAGGCAATATCATTTCATTATTGATTATATCAGTAATCGAGGACAATATCAATGCATTATTAATTATATCAGTAATCGAGGACAACATCAATGCATTATTGATTATATCAATAATCGAGGACAATATCAATGCATTATTGATTATATCAATAATCGAGGACAATATCAATGCATTATTGATTATATCAGTAATCTAGGACAATATCAATGATTAATGATTATATCAGTAATCTAGGACAATATCAATGCATTATTGATTATATCAGTAATCTAGGACAATATCAATGCATTAATGATTATATCAGTAATCTAGGACAATATCATTGCATTATTGATTATACCAGTAATTTAGGACAATATCATTGCATTATTGATTATATCAGTAATTTAGGACAATATCATTGCATTATTGATTATATCAGTAATCTAGGACAATATCATTGCACTATTGATTATATCAGTAATCTAGGACAATATCAATGCATTATTGGTTATATCAGTAATCTAGGACAATATCAATGATTAATGATTATATCAGTAATCTAGGACAATATCAATGATTAATGATTATATCAATAATCGAGGACAATATCAATGCATTATTGATTATATCAATAATCGAGGACAATATCAATGCATTATTGATTATATCAATAATCGAGGACAATATCAATGCATTATTGATTATATCAGTAATCTAGGACAATATCAATGATTAATGATTATATCAGTAATCTAGGACAATATCAATGCATTATTGATTATATCAGTAATCTAGGACAATATCAATGCACTATTGATTATATCAGTAATCTAGGACAATATCAATGCATTAATGATTATATCAGTAATCTAGGACAATATCATTGCATTATTGATTATATCAGTAATTTAGGACAATATCATTGCATTATTGATTATATCAGTAATCTAGGACAATATCATTGCACTATTGATTATATCAGTAATCTAGGACAATATCAATGCATTATTGGTTATATCAGTAATCTAGGACAATATCAATGCATTACTGATTATATAAGTAATCTAGGACAATATCAATGCATTATTGATTATATCAGTAATCTAGGACAATATCAATGCACTATTGATTATATCAGTAACCTAGGACAATATAATTTCATTATTGATTATATCAGTAATCTAGGACAATATCAATGCATTATTGATTATATCAGAAATCTAGGACAATATCAATGCATTATTGATTATATCAGTAATCTAGGACAATATCAATGCATTATTGATTATATCAGTAATCGAGACAATATCAATGCATTATTGGTTATATCAGTAATCTAGGACAATATCAATGCATTACTGATTATATCAGTAATCGAGACAATATCAATGCATTATTGGTTATATCAGTAATATAGGACAATATCAATGCATTATTGATTGTATCAGTAATCTAGGAAAATATCAATGCATTATTGGTTATATCAGTAACATAGGACAATATCAATGCATTAATGATTATATCAGTAATATAGGACAATATCAATGCATTATTGATTATATCAGTAATCTAGGACAATATCAATGCATTATTGATTATATCAGTAATCTAGGACAATATCAATGCACTATTGATTATATCAGTAATCTAGGACAATATCATTGCATTGTTGATTATATCAGAAATATATGACAATAGCAATGTATTATTGTGGATAACAGTAATCTAGGACAATGTCAAGGCCTTAACAAGGGGAGGGCAATAGGGATTTTAAAGATATCAGTGACCTAAGACAATAACACGGCATTATTGAAGGTATCAGTAATTTATTACACTATTTACACTATTAATGCATTATTGAGGATATCAGTAATATATTACACTACCGATGCATTATTGAAGATATCAGTATATTGTACACTATCGATGCAGTATTGAGGATATCAGTAATATATTACACTAACAATGCATTATTGAGGATATTAGTAATTTAGTACACTATCAATGCATTATTGAGGATATCGGGGCCCCGAGTGACCGAGTGGTCTAAAGCGCTCTCCGTTACGGATCACTGCCATCTCACCTCTGTCTGCGTGGGTTCGAGTCTCGGATTCGGCCAATGTGGGTATGTGAGAAAACTTGCCAATAGCATCTCGTGGGTCGGTGGTTCTTTTCGGGGTTTTCCCTGGTTCTTCCTCAACCAGTAATACTGGCCGCCATGTATAGCCTATCGTGTGCTGAAAAATGTCGTTAAACCCCACAACAACAACAACAACAACAACACTGAGGATATTAATAGTAACAAACTGAGTGGTCTAGACTTTGGGAGCTGATTTAGGTCAACGCCTCTCTATATCCCATGATGTTGCAATTTTTAATCCGGCTAAAATATAGGCTGTAAAATAGTTATAGCGCAATCCATTTAAATTCGGCTGGATTAAATCAATGTAACCAATACTACTTTTGGAAAATACAATAACTGCAATTAATATTTGTGGGAAATAAAATTACTACAACCACTAATTCATTGGAAATTCACGGCTACTGGCAACAACGATGCCACATCAGGTACCGACATTTCCATCGTTGTTCATGAGGTCTTATTGGAGAAACACTTCGGAAAACGTAAACAATTATAAGCAGCAACTACTATACATAATATTACACTCTCGTCGCGTAAAAACTTTGCAAAGCAAAATCTAGCAATCGTATACGTACCTTGAGGAACCTAAATAAATGGCTGTAGCTACCGGCAACTGGTATGATTGATCATAACTATACTTCAAAAAATCTATTATGCGAAGATTATATTATTTACCTGAGAATATATATATATATATATATATATATATATATATATATATATATATATATATATATATATATATATATATATATATATATAGAATGAATTAATATTGATTATGACTATAATATATTATATATTTCACGGATACTGTTTTCTTGTTTAAGAGTGCACTACTCTAGTGGCCTAAGTGGTTAGAGCGTCCGCCTTGTATGAAGGAGGTCGCGGATTCGAATGCCGAGTCATACCAAAAGAATTCTAAAAATGGTACTAACAGCTGCCTCGCTAGGTGCTCAGCATTAAGAGGTTAGTGTTAGGACTGGTCAACCTGGTGTCAGGATAATGTGACTGCGTGGAACATGATGATACATGTCTGCAGCATGATGCCTCAGTGCTAGACATCACTGTAAACTGACACACTGCAGACATCGTAGCGATATCACTTTAAAATTGTTGAAGCAACGTTAAAAATCAAATTGTTTGAGAATATTGTATATTGATCGTGGCTCTATTTCTATTTATTTTATTTGATTTAGATTGTGTTATTTTATGAAAGTTAATTATTTAATCGTATAGTATTTTGAAATGATTTATGAGCATATGTAAAGAGGTAATCACGCTGCCCAAGCAAAACTGAAGCTGACAAAGGCCGTCTGTGTTGGCACGTCTGTGTTAGATCTGTCAAGACTCTTAATGTAAGACGTCTATTGCAACAAAATAAAACCGCACTTCTATGACACTATCAAGATGCTTTGCAAAGGATAGTCTCGTTCTTGATGCACATCACAAGCAATTATGTGTACGCGGAACTTCTGTGTTTGGTGGATGAGTTTGACACAAGTGATTATTTATTAGTGTTCTTGTATGAAGTAGTGTTCATGTATGAAGTAGTGTTCTTAAATGAAGCAATGTTATTGTATGAAGCAGTGTTCTTGTATGAAGCAGTGTTTTTGTATGAACATGTGTTCTTGTATAAAGCAGTGTTCTTGTATGATCATGTGTTCTTGTAAGAAGTAGTTTTCTTTTATAAAGCAGTGCTCTTGTATGAATTGACGTTCTTGAATGAATTGGCGTTCTTGTATTAAGTAGTGTTCTTGAATGAAGTGATGTTCTTGTATGAACTGGAGTTATCGTATGAAGTGGTGTTCTTTTATGATGTACTGTTATTTTATGCAGTAGTGCTCTTGTATAAAGTAGTGTTCTTGTATAAAGTAGTGTTCTTGTATGAAGTAGTGTTCTTGTATGAAGTAGTGTTCTTGTATAAAGTAGTGTTCTTGTATGAAGTAGTGTTCTTGTATGAAGTAGTGTTCTTGTATAAAGTAGTGTTCTTGTATAAAGTAGTGTTCTTGTATGAAGTAGTGTTCTTGTATGAAGTAGTGTTCTTGTATGAACTGGAGTTATCGTATGAAGTGGTGTTCTTTTATGATGTACTGTTATTTTATGCAGTAGTGCTCTTGTATAAAGTAGTGCTCTTGTATAAAGTAGTGTTGTTGTATGAAGTAGTGTTCTTGTATGAAGTAGTGTTCTTGTATAAAGTAGTGTTCTTGTATAAAGTAGTGCTCTTGTATAAAGTAGTGTTCTTGTATGAAGTAGTGTTCTTGTATGTAGTGTTCTTGTATGAAGTAGTGTTCTTGTATGAAGTGGTATTCTCGTGTTCTTTTTATGAACTAATGTTTTTGTACGAAGTTGTGTTTTTGTAAGAACTAGTGTTCTTTTATGAACGGCTCTGAATCTTATATAAACTTTGATCATCAACTCTGTGGTATACAAAATCAGCCGCAACTACCTGTGCCATTACAAAGAAAACAATACATTTAGTTGATACATATGTAACGTTTGCCGCTGCAACGATAAAATTTACCGTTACACCGGTATTTTTAATACCAGTGTCGTTGCAACGGTATTTGCAATTCTTGCAATGATATCCACAAACCATTAGAGCAGTATGTTTTGCTATTGCAAATGTATATTTTATCGTTGTAACGGAAATAGTTACGTTGCAACAATAACAAATACCTTTATATATATATATATATATATATATATATATATATATATATATATATATATATATATATATATATATATATATATATATATATATATATATATATATATATATATATATATATATATATTATTGACATGGCAATTTTGACATTGTAATTTTCATGCTTGTAGCAGAATAATTACTATTGCATGGATAAAATTGAATTGTGATTATCATGATTTTAACGTGATAATTACCGTATCGAAGACAGAAATTAATCGCAATTTTCATGTTTATAACGGACTAACTACCGTTGCTAGCATAAAATGTAAATGCAATTTTCATTCTTGTAACGAAATAATTACCGTTCCGAGAATAACATGTAATTTTCATACGTGCAGTGGAATAATTACCGTTACTATGATAAAATGCAACTTGTATGATTATAACGGAAAAATTACGGTTGCAAGGATAAAATATAGCTTACGTTATAGTTACATGACGACACGAAACACGGTATTGACTTTGACGACACAAAGCAAGTAAGTGTATTGAAAATTCGGTGACAAATTACGTAAGATATCACTGATATTTCCGATACATGTTGAGTATTAATCATGTAAATGGCTAGTCAATTGACTTCGACATTTTCCTACGGTCTTAATGGTAAAGGAGCAGCAGAGGGGGCGAATCGGACATTTTGTCCAATCGTTATTTTGCTTAATTATTACTTTCTGCACTCAACGATCTAGTGTCGTCAGCGCCTGGTAAAAAAAAAACGACGACGTCGTTGGGGGATCGTCCAATCGTCATTTGGTTTAATTAACACCTTCTGCGCGCCGATCCCCAGCGTCGTCAGCGTTCGGTAAGCACATCGACGACCGCGTCGATGTCATCGCCCCCTCTGCTGCTATGATCTTACAAACAGAGTGATCACTAACTCCTCCTCTTGCAGATCAATTAGGTTATTTGACTGATCGGTAAGTCTGAAATTAATTCTCGTTAAAAACCGATCATGGCATCGCATATAGACCGGATTAATCGGATTCTCAATGATCAAAAATCCCGGAGGGGCTGTTGGTGAAAACGAATAAAGGATATACCCCTGTTGAGCTTGATTTGATTGCTTGGTATCCACCTGATAACTCCCTTCGATAACATCACACACTAGATTGATCGCTATCACTGATGCGATATTTACGTTGTATGGAGCAATATGCCTACCACCATCTCCGTTATCGTGTCTGAGGATAGTTGATGGGGGGGTGTCCGCGGGTGGATTCTCAGGCCATCCTAGTATGGTTCTTATTGAACTGTTATAAATATCAACCATATACCCCGGTGTGCTTATTTCAATCGTCGACGATAACGTTGGTTCATGAACCGTAATAGCGATTTTTGACTCTTTTCCTGTGATCGATTTTATCCTGCGTTGAAATTCTTTATTGATTTGCTCTATTTGGTATGACCCAGTTGGTATTGTAACCTCCTCCCAGTTTGGGGTTCCATCGGGTTTATTTGTCCGTGCAAAAACCAGCGAGTTATTAGGTTGTTGTCCGTTAAATGCGTCCGCTCGAATATTAGGCCAACTGTGATATACTCGCAATTTTGCCAGCGCTATTTCCTTCACTGGAACCGGCGACGGGAAGTTCACACTGAATTCGGGTTTCGTTGACGTTATCGATATCATATTTGTTTGTACCGGAGTGGTGTTCTCCGCGATCCGCTGAAGTAATTGAAACCCTTCGGGGTTCAGCGACATTATTATTATTTGTTGTCTTTAGTGTCTAATTTCAACAACCAGGTGGTTCCGGCTTCCAGTTGAAAATCCTCGATTTTTGACATCGCGGAGCTATACAACTGGACCATCGTGGAGAATTCAACATCGGATACGAACAAATTATCAATTGACAACGAGATCAACCCGGATAATTTCGAGTACGCGTCGGATACTATTTGATGTTTTACTGTATACTCGTTGAGTTTTTTCTGAAAACACGATGATATCTTCCTAGTGATTGCGTTGGCGACTCCAGCAATTGTTGTCATCGCGGAGACGGCGATTGGAACAGCGATCGGGGTTATCGTGGTCATCGTGGATAAAACGACGCCGGTACCGGCCACTATACCCGACACCGAGTACACGACCGCGTCGATGGCGGTTATTTTTCTGCGGTATTTTTTTATTTTTGCACGGTATTTTTCGGAAAGCGTTTTCAAGTTCGCGGAAAATTCTTTTGCGGTATCGAATCGATATTGATGTGACGTCGGTGATACCTCTGATTCAATTTCCTTGGTGGTCATTTTTATTTTAAAAGAGCTAGTGTTTTTAATTACTTAGATTCGCTACAAATTCCACATACCATGTGATGTTTGCCCCGGCTAGATTTTTATCAACGGCATAAATTGTAAACAGTTCAGTTGCGTTCTTGTCTATAATTGTTGATATTGTATTGTTAAACCCGGATGAACTCGACGATAATATATTAAACTGCATCATTGAAACCAGTGTCAATCGATAAATACCCTTAATAGTTGCGGTAATATTTACTGTATTCTGTGTAGGAGTCCAATCGAATGATCCATGCCGAATTGTGTATACTGTGTTGATGATGTTCTCATGAGGGGTTTTTATTTTTTCGAATTGCTCTGCTACTCTCGGTAGCCCGTCTTTAATCGCTTCAACATCAGTTCTGATTATTCCTACTTCCTGCCAATGCGCGTCTATATTATTCTTGTTCGCTGCAACATTAGTTTTGATTGTTTCTATTTCCCGTGTATTCTCGGTCATACTTTTTTTGTTTGCTGCAACATCAAGTTTGATTGTTCCTATTTCATATGTATGCACGTCTATACCCTTTTTGTTCGCTGCAACATCAGTTTTGATTAATCCTATTCCCCGCCAATACGCGTCTATATTTTTTTTGTTCGCTTCAATATCAGTTTTGATTGTTCCTATTTCCTGTGTATGCGTGTCCATATTATTTATGATCGTTGTAACATCAGTTTTGATTGTTTCTATTTTCCGTCCATGCGAGTCTACATTATTTATGATCGTTGCAACATTAGCGCCGATTATTTCTATTTCCCGTTCATGCGCGTCTACACTCCTTTTGTTTGTTGCAACATCAGTTTTGATTGTTTTTATTTCCTGTCCATACGCAGTGATATCATTTATAGTTATTGTAATCTCATCCGGCTTGGTATTTTTTTTACCAAAGAATTTATCAAAGTTGTCATCGATCCTGTTAACATTTTTTCGCAACGGGGGTAAATTGGCCGACATCTCCATAAGATCCGAAATAGCATTTTTTATTTTTACAAGATTTGGTTCGTCTGCCGTCGTGGATCCCCGAAAAAATCTTTCGACAATGTGTTGCACATCGTCGAAATGCGTTAGCGTCAACACGATCCGTTCTTCATATAATTTAATTTCACTACGTAAACCCTTTAACGAATTTGACATGGTTATATAATTCTCGCCAAGTGTACTTATTTTTCCATTTATCGTCAAGATGGATTCACCCGGTTTGAGTCGTCCGTCGCTGGTATACAGCGCGATAGTGTCCTCGGCGGCATCACGCTGTCGTATTAAAACGTCATTCAGTGACACATTACCGGATTTCAATTTACCCTGGCGGTCTTGAAATACAACTATTTCGCCCGGGTCAACACTTGTTAGATTCAACATATCAGCGATTTCATCCTCAATTAGTTTTTTTATGTCGGCGGCGGCCGTTTCCGTGGATTCTTTCAGCGACGAAACCGGTCGCCCCCAGATATCAATCATTATTATTGTAAATGTTATTCTCTAAAATCCGTTGAGCTTCTACGACCCCACTAGTGTATTCGTTTACAACCATATGAGGTGGTTTTCGCGATGATGAAATCGCCGCAAGTACGTTCAATACCTCACGGCCACATATCGGTGGGTCACTTAACTGCTGTGTTGGCAGCGTGGAATAAAAAACCGGGGCTGAACACGCCCGGGCTGAACACGCCCGGACATACCGCATGAACTCTTTCGGCGGGGCTAACCCGTATGAATCAAAATAGACGATTGCACGCGGATCAATCGCGTACGCAACCCAATGAGTTCCCGCTCCGGAGGACCCATCGAGGTTAATTATGCCTGTTTCAGTATTCCTTGGGGCCGCCGGTAATTGATCCCTCATAAAAACACCTCTGAAGTTTTTTATCGCTAGCGCGTTTGCGGCGTCTATTAAATCAAAATTAGACATGGGAGTCATAGACTCAGGAGTCATAGACTCTCGAGTCAATAAACGGTTCCCGGTAGTCTTAGACCCTTTCCCGAGTACCATGAATACGGGGTTCCCGGTAGTCTTAGACCCTTTCCGGCCACGGGTCGTTTTTTTTTGTAGCCTTTCCCGGTTGCCTTCTTCAATGCCATCCCCGCCGCGGTACCAACGGCCCCCAACGCAGCCGCCTTAGCCACTGCTGGGGCCGCCGCGGCAATCAATGCCGGAATCGCAGCTAACAGCGGAAATATCCCACCGGTCTTTTCCATGTTTTTAATTGCTGCGGCCGAGAAATCTACCTGAACACCCTTTCTGTTCTTCATCGCATTATTGAAATGTTTTATTTGACGCGCCGTCAACGATATCTTATGATTACCACCCGCCATCTGCGACGGCTTCAGCGTTATTGTGGTTCCGCATTGTTTAGCCGACTTTGATCGTAATTTCTTGACTTGACCATCAGTCAACTCTACACTGACGACACTATACGACATTTTATTGTAAACGCGTTTGTGTTTTCAATTACATGTTTTCTACTGGTGCATCAATGATTCTCATTCGTCCACCAACACCTTCTAGCAGCATTGATTTATCGCTGAGAATGACAGCAACCGCTCTATAATTAACATTACCCGGGGCTATACGAGCTCGGAAGTGTATATCAACGACGGATTGTCTCGTTAAATCAAGATGTTCCAATGAAAAATAATAAATCGGATACAGCTTTTTAAAATCAAGTTGTGATATTTGCAAACCAGTGTCGACGTTTTGATCACGACCCATATATGACAGCAATCGATGGTACACACGTGCGACATGGTTGTCGCCGTAATTAAGCTGTATATCCTCGGATGGTTCCTGTTGTCCGTTTATTCTCAGCGAAACATCCCTGACTCCTAATTGATCAAATATCATATGGCTGTGTTCTTGACTGCCCAATCGGTTCCTATTCTGTAGCGCTATGAATATATGACGCGGGGCTGAAACACCCTGTTTTGATGCCAGGTGCCATGTAAACGTATCGGCGACGTTATCTTCTTTAGCATCAGTTGTTACCGCTAGCCAACTCAACAACGATTTCCCTCCCTGTTCCATAAATGATAACAATCGTGCTTCCGTGGTAACTGATGGAGTCAGCACCGGCATCCACAATGCCATTTTAGTTAAAACGACTTTACCGGCAGCGACGCCAGCAGCATGCCATATTGCATTGTTATCATCGCCCCTTCGCGTCAGCGCGATTGTGTGCTTGGCCCCATAGATAACCCTCCTGACATTTCTGCAGAATCCAAATATGTGATGGAGTGGAATCGCGCATGAAAACTGCCGGCGTGGTCTTTTTAGCATCGACATTCGTGCTGCGAATCCCATATTGTAATTATCGTTAAGACTTTTTATAACAGTGAAATCAGCGCCTGGTTTTGCTCTGCGATCTGGATTGGTTGCTTCAACCTGGTCAACTGCGGTATCTTTTTCCACTAGCACGTTAACGTACTGAAAATGATCAGCGTTATCGGCGGAGTCCTTCGCAAACATCATAGATGGGCCCGCCGATCTCGTATAATCGTCCGAGTATCTCGCTAACCCAATTATCGTCGTTGCAACATCAACCTCGCGTTCTATTGACTCAATTTCTCGCCCGTCAATAAGATATCTGGCGCTCTCAAATAACGCCATGATACCGTTGTTGACGAAACCAACTCGAACATGATCGTTATCTGCGTATGGTGCATTATCGGCAGCATTTGTCACGAGTTCTCCCTCAATTTCGATAAACGCTTCACATGGCAGAAAGTATCTACTGGTATCTTGGACTTGAAGTTCAATTCGCGATCGTAGGTCAGGTTGCGCTGCATAATAAGAATAATATTGATAATCGCGGACAGAATCATCCCTGCGCACTGGGGCATCCATATCAAACGCGGGATCAGCGGTTCGCGCAAACATTTTATTATTTATCATGTTGATGTTTTCAATTGCGATTTTCTTTGAATTCTGTTTAAGACCACTCCCCCGCTATTGCGTTCATGGGCGCGTTGGTGGATGACTGAGCCGCCAACGACTCTAGTTTTTCTTCCACGGCGTTATTTATTACTTTACTGACATTTGCAGGCATCACTGTCGTTGATGGCATTACCGGTGGTTTCTGTTTTTTTCTCCTGGATTTTACCAACGACATTAGTTTGTCTCGTGCGGCAGAAAACGCCCTTCCGGCAACATCTCCAATGGCACTAATACCCTTATCACGAATAACATCAATAGCCTTCATTCCTAATTGTTTGGCTAACGGCGCTACTTTTGGAGCCATTCTTGTAAATAACCCCGCAATGGTGCTACCGAGACCATCTCCATAGTACGCGCGGTAAACAGGCAATCGCGAGTTTACCACGTAGACGAGTACTGGTTTATCATGGTTGTAGTGTATGATCATCCTTATTAAAAACACCAGTTTTCCAATTAATCATCCACGAGTTCGTCTATGAGCGTTCGATATGCATTAATGTCCATAATACCGCCTGCAAATAAACGCTTGCAAATATCAGCGGCCTCATTGATTATTTCCGTAGAGTTATTTCCGGCTCGTTTTCCTCCAATTAATACCTCTAGCCGTGATATATCACTGAGAACACTATTAGGGCAGGTAACACTAGCGTTTTCAACTAGACCACTACCACTTGGATACCCCTCTCCGCTTGTTTTTTTAGAACCAGCTTTTTTTTGACGTTTTTCTCGGATTTCTTCTTTTTGCTGTTGTAGTATTTCTTGTTGTTGTCGTATATCATAATCATCAATTCCTTTTTTAAATTCTTTATATCCCAATTCTTTTGTATCCAAGCGATCAATCTCTTTATTCGTTTTATACAACCAATTAACCCAGTCATCTCGTTTTATATTACTGTTTTTATACTCGTCTTTTAAAAAGTTTTTTCTTGAATGATAGCTTTGAGCGGCAAAATTACCAAAAACCCTATACTCGTCGGATTTCAGTAATTGAGGTCGTTTTATTTGTGCTATAGCCCCTTCAGTGAGTTTATCTATAAAGGGGACTCCTTTTTGAGTGGAAAGTTTTTGAAGTTCACCAACATCACCCTGTTCAGAATCATCAATATCAGCTAATCGTTCATACTCTCGTTGGGTTTTTATATCACTGGAAAGTTGTTTTATCCGTTGCTGTGTTTGTTCTGTCTCTGCTGCTATCTTTTCAAGTACAGGAAGAAGAGGCGCCTCTTTCCGTTCGCCCTCCTTAGGAATATCCCCGTATATTGCTCGTTCTGTTGCAGCTGTAACATCCTTAGTCGCTTTAGTTACCGGGGCAAAGAGTTGTTCGCTTCCAACAGTAAAATCGGTTTGCATTTGTTGTCGCGTTTGAAGTTTCTCTCTCACTCTGTCTCGTAACGGTATGAACTTTTTAAGCGCTGCTAGCCGCTCTCTGGCTAGCCGAGTAGTAAGTGATTCACCTACCATCATTGTAAATTGATCCGCAATTTTCTAATTTTCCGCCGAGTGTACCATCGGGGGCTCCACGGAGTTTTCGTCTATAATCCTTCTAATGTTTTTGATCTTACTAGAAATCTCCCGGCGTCGTTCATAAACACGTCCGAGTTTTTTTCGTATTATTTCAACGGCAGTAAATAGTCCAATGAATGCATTTGCGTCATTGTGATACAAGTTTTCATTAATCGTATGTTGTAATCGTTTTATAAAAAAGTACTCGCGGGCCAGGGTAAAACGCCCCCGTTTCGATTGTTCGTTAATAATCTCATAATCGGATAATATTTTTTCGCTGTCGAGACCATCAGATAATTCAATTCCTTGATTTTTTAATTTTGAAATCTCGGCTAGTATATTATTGATGTCTTCGATATTCATTATTCTCATAAAACATCTTGTTTTTAAATAAAAAAAAATGAACCCGCGCGTATCAATCCCGAGGTATTTAACAATTCGTTTTCTTTAAAACAGACGTGACCTTGTCACGGTGCCTCGTATCCATATACGAAAATCGAATTTTGTGTCCGGTTTTTTTTGAGATCGCTGTTTGATATACTCGTTCTGCAGCAAATCGTACTGAGGTGATACAAATGTCAAAATATTTTCCTGCCTCATTCATCGACTGAAATATTTTTTCCTCGTGAGTTGTTGTATCAAATGATTTGACGCTCCTTGCTGCTTTTGAGTACTTACCAGTTTGGCCTTTTTTACTGTTTTCACTCTGAGAGATGGCTTGCAAATTACACAGTCTGTTATTTTGAGGGCATCCATCAATATGATCAATAACGAGACGATCTTTGATCAATCCGTGGAAACATTCATAGATGATTCTGTGACAGAGATATTTTTTCCCTCCAGCAGTAAACATCAAATATCCGTGATTGTTTTTCCATCCAACCGGCTTCTTCAGTCTACGATTTCTAACAATGCCGTCGCGAGATGCCTCGTAATTGACGAGCAGGGGATGCGGCTGAAATTCTTGGTCCATTTGTATAATAATACTACTTGTCTAATTTATTATTTGGTTTAATTATGAATCTTTCAACGTAGTCTTGGGGGGTTTTGATGACGAAGTCAGCGGTGGGGTCAATGACGGCGTTTTTAATTCGCTTGTCATAATAGCGTTTTAGTTCCCTGTATCGCTTTCCGCCACAATTAATACATAACTGCGATTTTTCTCTTACACCGACGTGGCAAACCAAGCACGGGAGGGGGCCAAGAGAACCATTACGAACGCTTTGTAAATGGTACCCGCAGAATTCACCTCTACATGATTTATTGCACGGGGTTGTCGACCCAATCATCAACCATTTGCAGTGATTCATTATACTATATTCTTTCATTTAAATACTTGTTTTAATTATATGGATGAGTTCGAGAGATTGGCAGCAATTAAACCCCGGAAAAATATTAAGTTCAATCTCGATAGAGTCCTCAAGGACACACCAAAAGCGTTAATAAACGATAAAACCCTGTTGAATAAAATACGCGATTGTATCAATGAATTCAAGCGTGATGGTGCATCTCATAGTTGGTCAACATTTCGAATTGATGGCGTTGTTGATGCTACCATGAACGACAACCGCGCAGCAATGATAATATCACAACTTGACGGTAAAAAGTATTTCTTCAGAGTAAAATTCATTGTCCGGGTGGAATCAGGTGATTGGATCATACGTGATAAATTTGAACCAGTTCTCAGCGACAAGAAAACAGTCACTGTCAGCCGCGACTCCAAGCCGGGTCTGTTAACCGGAATTGACAGACCATACTATGAACGAGCGTATCCTGAAACAGCAGTTGTTTATGGAATATACCCGTTAAATAAGAAACCTGATATCCGAAAACTGAAACCAATGAGACAGTCAACGGGGATAAATTGTGTAGCAGAACGAATAATAGAGCATTTTACAAATGCGTGTCGAGGAAACAAATTAACTGATTTACGACGCAGCAAAATCAACCAGTGGGAACTAACCGTAAAAGAGCGAGGAGCAACCATCAGCGACATAGCGAGATTAGAAACATCGCTGAGATTTCCAATAACCGTTACAACGATAACCGGTGAAGTATTATACGAATCGAAGTATAAATCGAAGGGAGCCCCAATCAAAATTATTGATCATAACGAACACGCATGGACGCCCGTGATCACAATATTTCCACGGGATAGAACGGTAAAGTATATACCCGAAGAATTTTTAGGAGAAGAATTCTCCCGGGATGGTTTTCTCGCGGAGAGGAAACTATTTGATGCTATTGCTTGTTTGTGTAAAAACGACCCTGTATCAGTGTGGTTACTTCGCAGCGCTGAAAACGATGCGGATACCTTTGATCAGTTTGTAAGACCAAACGGCGAATTATATCGCACTGAAGCATTTCACAACAGGATGAAAAAAACCGCCATGGAATTTGAAGAGCATGATGAACAACTGCTAACAAATTGTTTTACGATTCCATCGGTTGCGGCTCATGTTGCAGCAAGGAAAAATGCGTGGAGACCAACGCGCAAGGAATTTCTGCCGGATGTACAATCCAGTTGTTTGGAATACTATCACGGTGGACTATGGAACACTGAATACAACCGCGACGCTATGATCTCGGTTGATATGGTTGCCTGTTATCCAGCGAGTTTTCTCGGGTATGGATCCGCAGCTGAGTACTTTAGACGATTTGGACACCCCAGTCATGAAATGACTCGTGTTGCTATTAATGGACCACTGCCTGATTTTGATTTAACCGGATTCGCTCGCATAGTATCATTTGAATTCGCGGCAGGACTCCATCGCTGTTGCTATATTTGGATCGGTAGACACATAGCTGAAAAGAAGTGGTTGCCAATAGCGCTGCTACGGTATATGATTGATTGTAAAATGCTAATTTCGTTGATTGTCAGTGACGCGATTATATCATACCGAGCGCAGACTGAAGTTTGGTTACCAGAACCGGAGCGTCTAAATAGCATAATTGACGAATCCAGAAAACACATCGATGCCGACGATGAATATATCATCGAATGGTCCAGGAGGATATTCAACCAACGAAACCGCGAGGCAAAAGATCTCGGTAGAAGAATAATCGGTAAGTTTACACAAGGTGGAAAAAACTGCGACTACAAACGATATTGCTCACGGCTGATTATAGATGACGCAGAATATGATTTCGTAATCAAGGACGCAGTGGCAAAAAATAGATACGTGAACTGCAAAACAGCTTTCTTGTCCAATGGAACGAGGTTGGGTACAGTTGTTACCTACAGCGATGGAGACAGCCCGGCGTATCCACATTTGAGGGCGTCTATGCTGGGTTATGCCGCTATCAATTTATTCTCGATGATAAATAGATTCCCCGATACCGCGGTTAGAGTAGCCGTTGATTCATTTTATATTGACGTAGCGTACAAGGGAAACGTAGCCGAGTTTACTAGTCCGGACGAGAGTTGGGGTACATGGAGAATTAAAAATGAAATACGACGCGATTATTCCCCGTCAGCAGATGTCACCGTTGAGAACAACTACTTACGCGGTGATAAATTGTCAGAATGGTCTAATGCACCATCGTGTTCTGATCCAATTTGTAGACACAAGACGGTTTATTTAAGCGGCTGTGGCGGGTCAGGAAAGACGACTCGGGCAATTGAATTATTTCGAACGCGGGCAAGTATAATCGTGCTTACACCGACCCATAGACTAGCGCGAGAGATAAAACAACGAAATGTTGACGCCGTTACTTATCACAGCTTTTTTCGATACAGCGGCGGTGAGTGGACTCCTGATCGAATGGGTGAAAAATTTATTCCCGACATTATCATCTGGGATGAGATATGTACTGTTTCGTTAGATACTTTACAAATGTTTCTTGAGTGGTTGCTGAGCGCGAATACAGCGGTAATCATGTGTGGGGACCATGGCCAACCACCACCATTTGTCGGCGAGGGTCCACATGATTGGTTGAGCGGGTTCGTGGACTATTATGAAGAAACCGATACTGATTACCGAGCACTTGATGAACAACTGCGCGAGGTTAAAAAACTAATCAGATTACAGCCGGATAGAATTCAGTGTGAAATAATCCGCGAGGTGATTCCGGAAACGCCGTTGAATGAATTCTGGGAAACATGGAGACCAAACGATTTGATTGTAGCGAGTAGAAAGATAGTCAGAGACACACTTCAGCGGAAGTTATTTACGTTGCATAAGGAAAAGTTTCCAACGCGTCCAGTGCCGTTATGTTATAGACCCGCGGACACACGGCGGCAGAACATTGAAGTTGAAATTCCAGCCCCGACAGCGTCGGGGGCAAAAAAACAAATTCTCGTGCTGAATGATATCGTGCTCGTTGATATCAGCGTCGTCGAGGACGCGCTACGTGCTGATAAATCCCCGTGGACGCTAGGATACGCAACAACAATACATTCCTCGCAGGGACTAACCATCACGGACACAATTGTTTGGATAGTTGATAATCGCATCGAATGGTCGAATCTAGTCTATCTTGCAGTGTCCAGAGTACGAAGGATAAATCAGCTTCGAAGAATTGTTGTTGACGAAGTCAGTGACGGAGTCACCAACGACAAAGTCACCATCGATGCAAGCGTCATTGATAGAAAACTCTCGGGTTACCGCCAACAGGATAAAAAAAAACAGCGGCGTTTTGATATTGATGCCGAATTAATAATCTCGCTACGACAACAACAGAATAATCACTGCGCGAGTTGCAATTGTATAATGAGTTGGCGTTATTCGGATAAAGACACTCGCCAATTTACCGTGGATAGGATCGATAACAGTCTCGGTCATGTCAAAAACAATGTGAGGTTGACCTGTCTTGAGTGCAATAGACGCAACGGCGCTAGTTAAGACCACGTGGGGGCAATTGAGTATCGTTAGGTATCACTTGTAGTTGCTCGCGTGTAAATCCGCGCTGAGGAGCAGTTGAATCCAGTCTATAGATCGGTGGTCTACCAGTTGATCGTGTTATCGTTGATATGTTATGTGTGGTAACACTCCAAATAGGATCAGTAGCCCTTTTTTTTACCGCCTTCAAGCTCTCCTGGTTCATACAGATATCTCACGGTAACATCGCCAAGAATCGGCTTGGAAACGCTATCTATTTTTGATCTTTTAGGTATATACTCGTATTTAATCGCGTCGCTGGGCTTCATGTTGATTGCTCGGGTAATCTCGTTATTTAACGCTGCAATTACGCCTGGCAACCTTTTGACCCATTCACGAGATCGTTTTTCTTGGATGAATTCCTTCGCGTATTGATATCCAAATAACCGTTCAGCGAGAGTCCGATTGAATCGTTCAACAATTGCCTGATCACGATGTAGCGCAGTATGACCTCGTCGTATCGCGACGCTATGATGTTTCAGCGTTGATAAAACAGCGCCGCGAAATTCACTACCGGGATCAACTTGTAATAGATTTGGCCAGCGCAGAGGGCCTCTTCGATAAATTCTTTCAAACGCAGCGGTTACTTCAGTTGCCGACTTTGTTTTTAACGGCTCCGCTTGTTTGTATCGACTCGCAACATCAACTACGGTTAGCGCGTATTTGTAACCGTTGTCATGCGGCAAAAATAGTATATCAGCCTGATGAACTTCATTAGGTACGCTGACATCAAAGCGCGAGAAGTTGATTTGTTTAGGCGGTGGTAGATAGATTTGCCATATAGCCTGTTTGGATAACCAATTAGCCGCAGTGGCCTTTGTTACCTTTGCAGCGCTTGCAAGCTTACCAATTGCGGCCTTCCCCTTCCAGTATCCTCTCGGAGAATAATAGATGGATTCCATGTTGTTATTATAAACGCTATCGTTTTCAATTACCAGCGCCAGAAGCTCCGCTTCCAATCATTAATTTACCTTTCATAGCCGATTTTACCAACCATGAGGCCAATTTTTCTTTGACGGATTTATCGGGAATAGCATTTAATGCGTGAATTAATTTTACATCCGCGATATGACGCTGTTGCAGATCGCTACTTTTGTAAGCAACATCATGAGCATGACACGCCTTATCGATAGCGTTTATTGGATACTCACCGGGTTTGGGCTGATTTTGATCATCGAGTCTAATATCTAATCGTGTTCCGGGGCCACAGTAGCTATATCCTGGGAGGTGCTTTTCTCCTGGATACTTTGCCCACGGTGTTCCGGGGAGTTTTGCCAATTTGGCTGCGATGTCACCTCCTCGCTTTTTTTTAAAACATATCCGGGTCTAATAGAAATAAATCTAAATTTCTTTGTACCGCATTGTACACACTTGCCAGTAAGGGCCGATCTGTTATTTCTTGTTGTAGCGGTTGTCATATCATTTGTGCCAGTACGTACTCTACACTTCACACAATATAGATCCATAATTTATGTATAGAGATATGAATATAATTGATTTTTCGGCGACTAAAACAAGAGAACCAGTTAAGCATGTTGCAGCGTTACCAAACTCGATCCGGATGATTATCATCGGACCATCTGGATCCGGCAAGACGCAATTGTTACTCAATTTAATAATGAGATGGATGAAGTGGGATAAGTTGTATTTGGTTGCTCCTAGCGTAGATGATCAACGATGCTACGAGGTGTTGAAAGATTTCAACGAGAATGCATCAGCGATCGCTAAAAAAAATGTCATCGAGTTTATTACAGATATCAATGATGCACCGGGTATTGATGATATTGATGGCGACGTTAACAATCTAGTCGTGTACGATGATGTTATGTTAGACAATCAAAAAAACCCAGCTAGGATATTTTCCAGAGGCAGGCATAAAAACACTGACGTGATATATGTCACTCAACGATACACTCAGATTCCAAAAGTAATTAGAGACAACTGTAATATTCTTGCTGTGTTCAACGGCGTTGATACACACACGCTACGAAATATTTGGCAGACATGGTGCGGCGGTGACATGGACTTTAATGTTTTTCGAAACTTTTTTAGTCATGCTCAGTCGACCCCACATGGATTTGTAACGATAAATTTACATGACCCTCGGACACGATATCGTATCGGACTTGACCAAATATTCGGTTAGTTGTAAATAATTTTCATTGTAAGCAGCAGAGGGGGCGATGACATCGACGCGGTCGTCGATGTGCTTACCGGACGCTGACGACGCTGGGGATCGGCGCGCAGAAGGTGTTAATTAAACCAAATGACGATTGGACGATCCCCAGCGTCGTCGTGGTTTTTTTTTTACCAGGCGCTGACGACACTAGATCGTTGAGTGCAGAAAGTAATAATTAAGCAAAATAACGATTGGACAAAATGTCCGATTCGCCCCCTCTGCTGCTAAAGGGCATGTACAATGATATACCAACTATCATCTGTAAAAAAAACAACTGTTCCTGATGAGAATGGACACGTCATCGGTTTCGCTGGGGTATGGTGGTGATAGGGTGTGGGACATAGGATTTTCCTTGTGTGTTTCGGATTTGTATCATAGCTTCAACAATGTTTGTCATATCGCGACGATGTCTGCAGTCCAGTTTATGGCGATGTCTAGAATGTATAGACATGTAGCATGATGTTTCACCCAGTCACATTATTCTGACACCAGGCCGACCAGTCCTAACTCTAACCTCTTAATGCAGAGCGTCTAGCGAAGCAGCTATTAGTACCATTTTATAGGTCTTTGGTATTACTCGGCCGAGGTTCTAACCCGCGACCTCCCGCATCAGAGACAGACACTTTAACCCGTAGGCCACCGGAGCGGTCCCGATACATACATATATATATATATATATATATATATATATATATATATATATATATATATATATATATATATATATATATATATATATATATATATATATATATATTCTTTAATCTTACGAAAGTAATTTTCTTCAGGTAAACTAATCTCCCAGCCAACCTCCTTCCACCATAAATGGAATCGTCTTCGGTTGCAACTTTGATATCTAGACAGGTTTAGACAGCATGCATGATTCGTAACTGAGACAGTCAATTAACAAATACAAATATATGTTGAATATCCCTGGTATTGTTCCAGAAAATGCTGACTATAGGATTTTGAAATGTGATATGTCAAGAATTCGTTCAAAACATGATAGTATGCCAGGATTGAAATTGAAACTGTTGTCAGATGATGCTACGTCTGACATTTCATGCTGATGTGGTCTACCAGCAATTGATATAAAACACTCTCTCAGAAGAAAGAAATTAAGAACCAAGAGATGTATATAGTAATATTTTATATAACTAGAGTAAATATGTATTATTCGATAGTGGCAACATGGCAAACGAAGGCGGATTGGAGACCCACCAATTAATTCGAAGGAGGGATGCTGCAATATTTCTTTCTATCCAAAATACATATTTTATGTTACCGGATGACGCTTTTTTCATCTAATATAATTATTATAGTGGGCTTTGGTTTGGTTTTGTATGTCAACATTATTGCTCAACACATTATAGGCTACACATGGCGGCCTGTATAACTGGTGGAAGAAGAATCCTAGTAGAACCAGCAAAGTACCACCAACCCATAAGAAGCTGCTAGCCAACTTTCTCACTATATGATACGTATTGCCTTTCGTCTTGTTTATATTTGTAAGTAAATTATCCCCTAACAGAAAATCAAAATGACCTCTAATGAATCTGAACACCAGCTAAGTTTGAATCGATACACAGTCCAGCGACCGGACATGTACTTGCTTATCTAAGTAGGGCAAATAACTGATCCTACAGCGTATCATGAATGTCTGCATATCATTAATGCCATCGTATCATGAATGTCTTCATATCACTAAGTAGGGCAAATAAATTAAATGATCCTACAGTTTATCATTACTGTCTTCATATCGTTACTGTCTTCATATCATTACTGTATTCATATCATTACTGTATTCATATCATTATTGTCTTCATATCGGTAAAGTCTTCAGTGTATCATTACTGTCTTCATATCATTACTGTCTTCATATCATTACTGTATTCATATCATTATTGTCTTCATATCGGTAAAGTCTTCATGTCATTAATGTATTCATATCATTATTGTCTTCAGATCATTACTGTCTTCATGTCATTATTGTCCTCATATCATTAATGTCTGCATATCATTATTGTATGCATATCATTATTGTCTTCGTGTTATTAATGCCTTTGTGTCATTAATGTCTTTATATCATTATTGTCTTCATATCATTAATGTAAACATATCATTATTGTCTTCATGTCATTAATATGTCTTCCAATTATTAATGTCTTTATATCATTACTGTCTTCATATCATTAATGTCTGCATATCATTATTGTCTTTGTGTCATTAATGTCTGCATGTCATTACTATATTCATATCATTAATGTCTTCACATCATTACTGTCTTCATATCATTACAATCTTCACATCACTACTGTCTTCATACCATTATTGTCTTCATATCATTAATGTCTGCATATCATTACTGGCATTAATGTATTCATATCATTATTGGCTTCATGTCATTAATGTCTTTATATCATTATTGTCTTCATATCATTACTGTCTTCGTGTCATTAATGTCTTCATATAATTAATGGCTTCATATCAATAACGTCTTCATGTCAATAATGTCCTCATGTCATTATTATCTTCGTATCATTTCTGTCTTCATATCATTAATATATTCATATCATCAATTTCTGCATATCAATAACGTCTTCATATCAATAATGTCTTCATGTCATTAATATCTTCATATCATTAATTTCTTCATATCAGTTATGTCTTCATATCATTAATGTCTTCGTGTCATTAATGTCTTTATATCAATAATGTCTTCGTGTCATTAATGTCTGCATGTCATTATTCATATCATTACTGTCTTCATATCATTACTGTCTTCTTATCACTAATATATTCAAGTCATTGCTGACCCCGCTCCACATGAATGTTTCACAAAATACAAGTGCAACTGAGATAAAAATGAAACAATAAACTATATGCCGTTCCTCAAATGCTTTTGATAGATTTCCAAAAACAATCCACAAAACACACATGATTTGAAAGCATTGGCAGATTTCTGTTTCTTCTTTTTATATTAGTCTACAAATGTTTTTCCGCTTGTCCAATTTGTTATATTGTTTTTGCCTTTATCAGTTTAATCAGATATTTCAGACTAGCTTGATTTTGTTACCAATTTGCAGGCTTTTCAAAGAATTGCATGTATAATTCATTACCGAGTCCCATCTGTATAATTTATATTAATCGTTCATTAATTATTCATCAATGATCAATTTTGACGCCATCTTCATACTTCAATATGCAGTCATCTTGAAAATAGTTTCGTCTGTCAGTCCATCATTTCAACATGTGCTAATATTAAAAAGTCATCGACTATGATTTTGTGAAAAAGACTCAAATTTAGCAACACCAAAACACTGATTTCAAATTTACAACCAATAAAGTACATTTGCAATTTGCCAGAAAGCAATGTACTGCATTGTGTGTGTGTGTGTGTGTGTGTGTGTGTGTGTGTGTGTGTGTGTGTGTGATTTGGATGTTTAACGTAGCTTTAACAATTTTCCAGTCATATCGCTACGATGTCTACAGTGTGACAGTTTATAGTGATGTCTAGCAGTAGGGCATCATGCCGCAGACACGTAGCATGATGTATCACCCAGCAACATTATCCTGACATCAGGCCGACCAGTCATAACACTAACCTCTTAATGCTGAGCGCCAAGCGTGGCAGCTGTTAGTACCATTTTTGTAAGTATTTGGTATGACTCGGCCGGGGTTCGAACCCATGACCTCCCGCATCCGAGGCTAACGCTCTAACCACTAGGCCACCGCTTTGCTGCGCTTAGCCGGTAACATACACCGCAAACTTTACATTCGACTTAATCTCGTTTGGGCTTATTAGCAAATATTTGGACAAAGCACAGAATGTCTCTAAGACAGCAATGTTGACACTGTTTATCTTTTCTATCCCTCGCTTGCTACATACAGATCTAGTACAAGCGACATAAACATTCTCGACAAATATAGTTAACACCTTTCTCTACAACATATCGGATGAGTTTGAGTTTTGTGGTTTTAACGCCATTTTTTAATCCATGCTTCATACACCGGGTAGTATAATCACCGACCCACCTGAAGCTACTGACAAGCTTACTCACAAACCAACGTTGGCCAAAATAGACTAAAACCCACGGGAACTGGGGTAGGATGTAAGTGATCCATAAAGGCGAGCGCCGCAAGTCAATCGGCCAGACGCGTGGCGTCTCAGTTATTATCGGGTTAAGAACTGTTGAATCAAGATTGTTCTCTGATATGACGTAAAATACGAATGTATAATATGTAAATTACGAATGTATAATATGTAAATTACGAATGTATAAGATGTAAAATAAGAATGTAAAAGACGTAAAATATGAATGCATAATATGTAAAATACGAATGTAAAATACGTAAAATACGAATGTATAATATGTAAATTACGAATGTATAATGCGTAAAATACAAATGTATAATATGTAAAATGCGAATGTAAAATACGTAAAATACGAATGTATAA